>VZRV01010394.1:33169-45355 GCA_013398115.1 Falcunculus frontatus
AAAACCCCCCGAACCAATCTCGGCCTTTAATTGAAATTTGATTTTTTTCTTTTGAAACAACTTGTCCTGGGGAAGAAACTGATGTTGTTTATTATCGTTATTTCTTTTCTCATCCAGCACCGAAGACTTGTAGCCCCAAACAGTTTGCATGCAAAGATCAGATTACGTGCATATCTAAGGGCTGGCGCTGTGACGGGGAGAAGGATTGTCCGGATGGCTCGGATGAATCTCCCGAGATATGTATGTATGCCTTTCCTTCCTCTTCCTCTTCCTCTGGGTTTGCTCCATCGCTCCGCGGGCGTTCCAGGGCCCCAGCAGCCATCAACGTTCTACCTCAGCTCCTGCTGCAGCCCCTCGGGGTGGGGGGTGTCCGTTCCGTCCGTCCATCCATCCGTCCGTCTGTTCATCCATCCCCCATCCGTCCATCCTTCCATCCATCCATCCATCCATCCATCCATCCATCCCTCCATCCCTCCCTCCCTCCATCCCTCCCTCCATCCATCCCTCCCTCCATCCATCCATCCCTCCATCCATCCCTCCCTCCATCCATCCCTCCCTCCATCCCTCCCTCCATCCATCCCTCCATCCAGCCCTTCATCCATCCATCCATCCATCCCCATCCATCCCTCCATCCATCCGTCCGTGGTTCCAAACCAGCCTCCTGGGAATGGGGAATCACTTGTTTGGTTTTGTTCCCATCAAAATGGACGTGCACGAGGAAGGAAGAGTCGGCAGCAGTGGCTCCCCTGGGGCAGTGTCACCCTGTCCTCAGTGCCTCGGCATTCCTGGCTGTGGGGAGTGAGGGAAGGAAATCTCTGGGAGTCCTGGGGAGCAGCTGGACAGGCGACATCGCTGTCCCAGATGTGTTTTGGGATTAGGATGCTGGGTTGGGTTCACTGGTCTGAGCTGTTGGAGCCGCTCGGACACCGGTGGCCACAGCTCTGGAGGTGCTCCCGCCTCGGATGGGGTGGTGGAGTCTCTCTGGAAGGAAACAGGGAACTGGGATGGGTTAGATGGGGGTAAGGATGGGAGTGTGGGGGGTGTCTGCACAGGGGTCAGAGCCGGGTGACACCGCAGATGGCGGCTGTGCCGGTCCTGCTGTGCCAGGAGCTCTGCCCTGGCTGGGCTGGAGCAAGGAACCACCTGTCCCCATGTCCCAGGATTCCAGGCCACAGGACAGCCACCACTGGGGCCTAGCAGAATCCCCTCATCCCCTGTCCCAGCTGTCCCTCCCGGATTCCCACTTCCCGTTGTGCTTGGCAGAACCGTCTCCCCCAGAGCAGTTTCTGGTTCGGCTCCGAGTTTGTTTATTCCTTAAGGCAAAATGATGCAACGGCCCCTCAGTGGGAGGGATGGGGGGCTGGGATGGGCTGGCTGGCTCCAGTCAGTCAGCAGCCCTGGAAAATTACAGCAGGAGGATTCGGAGGCTGGAAGGAATCCGTCCTGATTGGCGTGTTCCGCTCGCTGCGCGTGTCCGTGCTCGATCCGTACGGACAGGTGACCGCAGCACGGACCCTTGGATGCTCTTCCCACTCCACCTTCTTCCTTTCTCTTCCCTGGGGCTGGTGAGGAGCAGCCTCCGGTGCTGTTGGATGCACCTCGTGTCCCATCCATGTGGAGGTCATGGATGTTGGAAGACTCTTGGGTTTGGTCCAAGCCCCCTGAGGGCTCATCCCTGGAGGACACGGGACCCCCACTGCCCCTGTGCCCCTCGGAACGCGCTTGGCACTTCCAGGACAGGGAAGTGGGAGCCTCTGTGAGGCACAGACCGAAGCCTGGCATCTCCTCTCTCCTCAGCACCGTGTGTGGGACTGAGTCTGTGTGTTTCCATCACCACCACAGACCCCAAACTTTGGAATCTCTCAATTTTTCAGGAGCAATTTCCTCCCCAGCTGAGCTCTGGGGACCTGGAGGGGCTGGACCTTCCTGAGGGGCTCTGCCGACCTCTCCCAGTTCACACTTTGCACCCCTAGACCCTGGAAGGGAGCCAGGGGGATGCTGTGCCCCCCAGGACATGGAGATTGGGGTGCCAGGGCACAGCTGTGCCATTGCCATGGGCCGGGGGATGAGCGGAGCCTCCCGCCTGCTCCTGCCCGGGCTCATTCCTGACCTGTCAGCACAGGCCCCCGCTATCTCCGGGACTGCCAGGCCGGCTTTTCTCACGCCACTTCAGCACCGGGGCTTCCAGCAGCCTCTCATCCCCCTTATCTCCCTGGCAGGGAGAGAATGACTTTTATTGCTCTCGTTTAATCCGTGTTTGAGCCGGGCTGTGAGCGCAGCTCCCGCCGCCGCTCCGGAGTCCTTTGGTGCCGCGGCGTTTGCGTGGCACCGACGTTCTCCCGCCGGAGCCTCTTGAAATGCCGTCAGGCACGTGCCAGGTTTTCCTCCCAGGGGAATCCTTTGAAGTATTCCCTGGCTTTGCTGAGCACTGGCCGGTCCCTTCCTGTCCCCGGTGCTGCTCGCTCGGCGTGAGCGGCTCACTCACGGTTCTTGCACAGTCAGTTTTTTGCTCCATGGAGCTTCCCCGGGAGGAAAATGCTTGGACAAGAGCCTCCATCCTGATGGAGATCAAAGACGAGAGGCTCTGAGGAAGGAATTTGCCGTGGCTCAGCTGTGGCCGGCGCCCCGTCAGCCCATCCATTGATCCGAGGGTTCGGGAGGTCTCGGATCCCTCGTTGTGCCATGCTGGATCTGCTGTTGGCACGCTCCTGATGAGTTCAGAAGTGACCCAGAGGCAGCACCAGGAGCCTCACTGCTGCCATCCTGATGGGACAAGCGGGGCCATCCCACTCCTGCTCCTCCAGCCTCTTCCCTCATTGCGTTCCCCCCCATCTGCGTCTCCCTGGGCTGTTGCCAAATCGACTGCAGGAGGAAGAATTGCTTTTCTTCTTTCCTTCTTTTTCTTTTTTTTTCCGAGTGGTTTTTCGAGGTTAAACATTCCTATCTAATTCGGCTCCTTGGGGTGTACCACAAGCTTGTCACATGTAATAAATTGGCTCATTTATTAGCGCCAGCATGGTCAAAAGCAAACAAAGTGGCTTGTGGATTAATCCTGCCCTGTTTGGGATAAGTGGTTTGATCCAGGCTCTTTGCAGGGAATAATGGACACGGCAGAGCAGTTCTGGCTGATGAATTGGGCGCTTCACTTCAGCCCCTTCATTCTTCTGGTCCATATATTGATGTTACTTAATTAACCCATAATTTGCAATTACTGGGGGCCCACTCTGCGAAAAATAAATCTGTGCGGTGGCACCCGGTAAGAAATTGTCCCAGGAATCATCTGCTGGGTGCCCTGGGGCTGGGAAAGAGGGGAAGCCCAAATCTCCACCAGCTGTGACAGAGCCTGGGTGTCCTGAGCTCCGTATCCCCCATCCTGGAGGATCCCATCGCCCCAGTGCCAGGCCCATCGGCTCACTGGGAGCATACTGGGATGTGTTTGAGACTCAGGGCAGCGATGTGGCATCTGGAGCTAGTTAGATTCCCTTTTTTCAGGCATCCCTTGAGCAGGAGTGGGTGGCACTGCCCGGGATGGACAGAGGGAAGTTTTGGCTGGGATGGACTGAGGACCCTGCTCCGTGTGGGGCCCCTGTGCTCAGGGGGTTCCCAAACCCTGGGTGTTGTGGTCCCTGTCCCACAGCTCCGTGTGCTGCCGAGGGCTTTTACCCCCCTCCTGGGGGCTCAAGGGTCACTCTGGGATCACATCCAGCGTCCCTCGCTGGTGTCCGGGATGAGGTTGGGCCAGCACACGGAGCTCTGGGTGTGATGTAACACTCCTCTCCAGGGAGAGCTGGAGCTTATTTAGGGCAAACTCCGCTGTCAGAGTCTCCGGTGAAGGTGACTGGGCTAAAACGGGACTGTGCCTGGACACGGTGTGTGCTGTGCCCTTCTCGCTGCTCACCGGGGGCCCGGGGGGATCCACGGAGCTATTTCTGCCACCGTCCCTCTGCCAGCCCTGCTGAGGGGAGGGTGAGGCATGAACAGCCCCTGGAAAATGGGATTTAAGTGTTTTGGCTGGGCAGAAATGTGTCGGTGGCTCTGGTGAAACGCTTCTTGTTCAGCCCTGAAACATGGATTTGGGGCAGGGAGAGGAGGAGACCCCAAGGAGGGGGTCAGGATTTGCAGGGGCTGTGCCAGGGCTTGTTGTCACCCTTGCAGCCACCTCCAGCCTGGGGTGAAGTCATGCTGGGCGTTGCAGGAGCTTTTCCCGGGGTTTCAGGCCGTTAATGGATTTATGGTGTGTTTGTTGTTTGTCTCCATGCCTCGCTTCTTTTCAGAGGAGCTTAAAAATAAAGCCCGGCTTCCTTTGTAATTTTTCCAGTTAATAATGGAGATTAAATCTCCTTGTGCCGGGCTCGGAGGGGGCCCCCCATGAACCTGCCCGTGCCATGGCCTTGGGACAAGGAGGGTGTTGGCACCCGAGGGGGGGGTCACGGTCCCTGTGCTGACCCTTTGGTGTCCCTGCAGGTCCCCAGAGCAAAGTGTCCCGCTGCCAACCCAACGAGCACAACTGCCTGGGCACTGAGCTCTGCATCCACATGAGCAAACTCTGCAATGGCCTCCACGACTGCTTTGACGGATCTGACGAGGGCCCGCACTGCCGGGGTAGGTTTGAGGGGTGCCAGGGGGCTGCAGGAAAGGTGGGGCTGCTCCATGGGATGCTCTCCCCGTGGCGTAGGAGTGATGAGGTCCCCGGTTTGTCCTGTGGAGTGTGAGCCCCACCACACTCAGCTCAGCACAGTCACGGATCCAGAGATTATCCAGAGCCGCTTGGAAGTGGAATGCCCATCATTCCTGAGCCTGCAGCCATGAAATAGCTGCATTGTCTCCTGGGTTTAAAAGCTCCAGGCCTGGGGTTCTGGTCCAGATAAGAGATACCGCTGTGGTTTTTTCCTAATTTCCAGGAGCTTTGTCCCTGCTCCTGGCTTGTCCCTGTGGCTAATCCTGCTGGAAAACTCCCTAAACCAGCGTGCTGCTGCGCAGATTAATCGCTCAGAAACGTGTGTCCTGGGCTGACCCTGTGCTTTGGAGCCTCTTTGCTCCCCAACCCTTCCCCGCCTGGGGTGGGGGGCTCCTGCCCCTCTCCACCAGCACCCCTGGCCCCAAAGAGCTCCCTGCTGGGACCCAGCTCCTCTCCACTGCCTGGATCCCATGGGAGCAGCCCGGGGCAGCTCCTGCAGCTGTGCCTGAGCTGGGAATTAATATTTCAGTAACAGCCCTCGTTACTTAAGTGGGATCTGATTTTTCACGGCCGGGCAGCACATGAGCCACGTGAGCCGTGTTGGGGCAGCTGCGCGGGGCTTTGGGCACCTGGTGCTCACAGGTTTGGGCACCTGGTGCTCACAGGTTTGGGCACGCTGGGGCCGCCAGCCCTCGGTGGTGCTTGAGCCGGATGCTGAGTCCCCCCTGCCCGTGGCCGGTGCCGCCCCAGGGAGGCATTTCCTCTATTTCCTCGCAGCTGCTTGCGAGTCCCAGCCTGCCACTGCCCCAGGCTTGGGCAGGTGAGCTGTCACCCCAAGCTGTCACCCCGAGCTGTCACCCCGAGCAATCACCCCAAGCAATCACCCCGAGCTGTCACCCCAAGCGATCACCCCAAGCTGTCACACTGAGACATCACCCCAAGCCATCACCTCAAGCTGTCACCCTGAGCAATCACCCCGAGCCGTCACCCTGAGCTGTCACCCTGAGCCATCACCCCAAATTGTCACCTCGAGCTGTTACCCCAAGCGATCACCCCGAGCTGTCACCCCAAGTGATCACCCTGAGCTGTCACCCCGAGCCATCACCTCGAGCCATCACCCCAAGCCATCACCCCAAGCCATCACCTCAAGCTGTCACCTCAAGCTGTCACCCCGAGCCATCACCCCAGATTGTCACCCCAACCCCTCCCTGTTCACGCTCTGGCTGCTGGATCATTGCTCCCCCCATCCTGCTCCCCTCAGGGGATTGGGAACTCTCTGCTGCCCTCGCAGCCATCCCGGGGGTGGCAATGCCGGAGGAGTCCCCGTGCTGAACTCCCACATTGTCCCCTCTGAGCATTCCAGTGACTGAGTTGGGCTGGGCAAGGACAGGAGGGGCGCTCTGGGCCCTCTGGTGCATCCACATCCCCCAGGACGCCCTGGAGCTGCATCCCACGCCACTCCCCTGCACAAGGAGTGCCAGGTCTTGGCCACCCCTGGAAGTGGCATGGAGTCAGCAGCACTGGGGACAGCAGGGGCTGCTCAGATCCCTCTCCCTGGAGCAGCCGTGGATCCCGCACGTCCTTCCTCCCTCCCTCCCTCCCTCTGCTGAGGGGCTCAGTCCTTCTCTCCCCACTGGGGAGGTGGGAGCAGCATGGAGTTCCCCAGCAAACCCTGGTGGGGCGTCTGGTGGTCCTGCTCACCCAACCCTGCGTCCTTGGTGTCCATCCCGTTCCTCCCTGGGTGACATCCTCTCTCTTCCATCTTCCCTGTCCCTGCAGAACAATTGGCCAACTGCTCGGCACTGAGCTGCCAGCACCACTGTGCACCGACCCTGGCCGGCCCCGTCTGCTACTGCAACCACTCCTTCCAGCTGGCCGAGGACCGGAGGAGCTGCAGAGGTGGGTCTGGGGTGGGCAAAGCCCTCACTCTGTCCTGGTGACTGTGGGTCCTTGGGGATGTGGCCGATGCCACCCCCTCGCATCAGTGCCGGGGCTTGGCTGGCTGGGGAAGGGGCTGGGCAGACCTTGCCTCAGCACAGGGCAGGTGGGATGGGATGGGATCCATGGGATCCATGGGATGGGATGGGATGGGATGGGATCCATGGGATCCATGGGATCCATGGGATCCATGGGATGGGATCCATGGGATGGGATCCATGGGATGGGATGGAATGGGATGGGATGGGATGGGATCCATGGGATCCATGGGATGGGATGGGATGGGATGGGATCCATGGGATCCATGGGATGGGATGGGATCCATGGGATGGGATCCATGGGATCCATGGGATCCATGGGATGGGATGGGATCCATGGGATCCATGGGATGGGATGGGATCCATGGGATGGGATGGGATCCATGGGATGGGATGGGATGGGATGAGACTCCCTCCGCTGAGGATGCGGCTCCCAAAAGCCTGAGTGAGGAATACTGGGAGTAAGGAAAAGGCTTTGTCTTTGTGTGAGGGGTCAGGGGCTGGCGCATGCCCCTGATGTCCCTGGCTCAGAGAGGATGGGGGAAATAGGATTGATGGCATCAGTGTGATGGAAACAAATCTGGAAGTGAGAGATTGGGATGGCTCCATCCCTTTCATGTGGCGGCAGGGACCGTTGCCGGCTCTGGTGCGGAGCTCTGGGGGATGCACGGCTTTCATCTGCCAGAAGAAAGAGCGGCCAAGCCAGGGGTTTGGGAGCTGAAGGTTGGAGGGATTTGGAGTGGGAATGGAGGTGCAGAGCTGGGGGAGGCTCAGTGGCCAGGCAGGGGTTGTCCCGCTGCAGCTGGTGCTGGAGCAGGGAACCAGGGGCTGCCTGCCCTGTCCTCGGGTGGCCTTGGAAGTGAGGGTCCCTTGGATTCCTCTGGAGGCTGCTGTGAGGGTCCCTTTGGCTCAGGGATCATCCCCTCCTCTCCAGCTCCAACTTGGAGAAAGGGGGAGCCTCATTCCCTCTTCAGGCAGCGAAGGAGGAGCATTTTCTGGTCCAAACCTTGGTTTTTTTCCCTGTCTTTCCCAGACTTTGATGAATGCACCGTGTACGGCACGTGCAGCCAGACGTGCACCAACACAGAGGGCTCCTACACGTGCAGCTGTGTCGAGGGGTATCTCCTGCAGCCGGACAACAGATCCTGCAAAGCCAAGAACGGTGAGAACCTGGGCAAGGGCAGTGTGGTGCTTCAGGGCAGCTCTGCAGACCTGCCCCAGGCTCTTCCCTGGGGTTACAGCCACGGGATTCAGCTCTGCCCTGACCCCCATGTACCCTCCTTGCCCCCAGAGCCCGTGGATCGCCCTCCCGTGCTGCTCATTGCCAACTCCCAGAACATCCTGGCCACGTACCTGAGTGGAGCCCCCGTGCCCAACATCACCCCCACCAGCGCCAAGCAGACCACGGCCATGGACTTCAACTACGTGGAGGACACGGTGTGCTGGGTGCACGTGGGCGACAGCGCCTCGCAGACCATCCTCAAGTGTGCCAAGATCCCCAACCTGAAGGGCTTCGTGGAAGAACGGTCCATCAACATCTCCCTGAGCCTGCACCGTGAGTGCCCGCTCCCCTCGGGACCCCCATCCTGCTCCCCCATCCCCAATTCCTTGTGACAACCCCGCTGTCCCCACCGTGGGTGAAATTGGGAAGGAGGCAGCTTCCCACAGGGCCGGGTCATTCCCTTTCCTTTCATCGTTATTTCCAGCAAGTTCTGTGGTTTCTTGGTGTGCAGATATGAGGACAAGGGGTACAGGGAGGACCGGGGCTGCCACCTGTGCAGCAGGTTTTGGGATGGCAGTTCTTGCTTCCTTCGGTCCCACCCTAAAAAAGTGACCGAGTCCCACCCCAAAAAGTGACCAAGAACAAACTCCCAACCCAGAGGTGGCTCTGTGGGTGCCACGTGAGTCACAGTGTGAATGGCTGGTGGCAGTTTCCTTCTGCTGGTGGCTCTGTGGCCAGAACGAGTGTGGTTACGGCTCCGTGTCCTGTTTGGGTTTGCTGGTCCCAGTTCTGCAGTCACAATGGGAGGAAGAGTTCCTGGTTGGGATTTCGGTGCTCTCTGAGCCAGGCCCAAGAGGGGTTCCTGTGGACTTCCAGCACCTTCCCTGCCTGTGCAGAGCAGTGGGGCTGGAGGGGTCCCCTCCTGGGGAAAGTGGGTGGGTGCCACAGCTGGAGAGCCGGGATGTGGGACACCACTCCTGTCACTGGTTTTATCCCTTGACACCACAGACCGAGTCGGAACTGAGGGATCTGGGGTTTGCAGGGGGTCTCTGTCAGGTTTTGCTTCCCTGGCATCATCCCCCCCGGGGTGTCTCTTGCCTCCTGAAACTGGGGAGGCTTCCAGGGGAAGCTGAAGCGAGAGGGATCCCCTCATCCCACCGATTGTGCTGTTGGATGATGAGCAAAGGCTCATCCAGAAAACGAGATGAACTTGGATGAGCAGATCTCTGCAAGCGAGTGAAGGTCCCGGGTGGATCCTGGAGCTGAGAGCGATTCCCTGCCGAGGGCAGTGGGGTGTAAGCCAGGATCCTGGGGGTCCTGGGGGTCCCGGGGGTCCCGGGGCCGGTGTGTGGCAGGGCTGGGCAGGCTGCGGGCGCTGCCTGGGGTGTGTGTGCATGGTTAATTTAAGCTCACCCTGTGTATTTTTAGGGCAGGGTGTATTTTTAGGGAGAGGCCTCACCCTTTGCTCTCACAGGCGATAACGTGGAGTCTGGCAAGACAGGGCTCGGCTTCCCTCTTCTGGGATCTAGGGGTGTTTCTGGGATTTAGGGGTGTTTCTGGGATTTAGGGGGGTCTCTGCTTTTGCTGCCCCTCTCCGAAGGCTCCCTCAGGGTGAGGGAGGTTCATCAGTACAAAGGAAGTGGAGGAGTGAATTCCCCCAGGCCTGAGTCGGGTGCTGGGGTCCGGATGAGGAGATAATGTCACTCTGCGGCGGGACACTGGCGAGACCAACGAATCCAATTAGTGGTTTCCCTCTTTATTTGCTTCTTTATGGCATTATCTGCTCCCAGCAGGAGCGAGGCCTCCCTGGTGCCTGCTGCTAATGGGGCTTGAGCTGGCATCTGATGGGAGGAGATTGATGCTGAGGGGCTGGAGAGCAGAAGCTCCAGCTGTGGGGGGAGGCCTGGGATGTGCGGTGCCGGATCGCATCCCTGCCTCCCTGTCCCTCTCCTTTCCTGCAGAGATTCCTGCCGCTTGTGCTGGGGGAGATGTGCTAAATGAAGGCTGTTAGCAGCCCTTGGCACTGCCCACTGTCCCCGGAGCTTTGCTGTTCCCCTGGTCCTTACGCTCCCAAAGCCTTTTGCTCTCCGCAGGCTCTGGAGCCTCCCCGCGGCGCCGCCCCCTCGGCTCCCACCTCGCTGCCCGTGGATATTTGTCACAGGCACTGATTTTCTCACTTGATCTGAGCTGGCTGGTTCCCTACCCCCAGGTCTTTTTCTGGGGACAGGCTAAAAATCCAAGGCTGGCGCAGCCTTCCGTCCATTTCTCTTACAAAAAATCCCCACTTTGTGTTGGAATTGGATCGTTTCTCTCTGCCATCAGTCAGAGTGGGCTGGGGGGGCTCTGGGCACCTCTGGGGGACATGTGGGGCTTGGTGCCAATGGCCAGGACAGGTGGGATGACCTGGTCCCTCACTGGGCAAGGATCCAGGCTGTCCCCATGTCCACAGGGACCTTGGAAGTGGCACCATCCTGGCAGCCCCAGGAGCCCGGGGTCCCTCCGTGCTCGGCCCCGTGATGAGGATGAGGCACAAGCGATGGCACGGGAAGGGCTCGTCCTTCCTGCCAGCACTGAATTGTAACAAGGGGAACTTGTCTTATCCTTCCTCCCATCCTGCTGTCCCTCTCCTCCGCTCCGTGTGACAATCCAGCAGTGTTCCTGTCCGGGAGGATCCTGGCAGGCATCGAGGACAGAGGCACGTGCCTGTGCCGAGGCTGCTCTGACCCCTTGGAGCATCGGGATGGCACAGGGGGGGTTCACTGTGAACCCCCCTGTCAGCCCTGAGCCCCTCTGGCGTGGGGCAGGGGACAGCTGGGGACGGGGGTGGGGCTGTCACGGCTCCCCTTGGTCCCTCTGTGCTCCGTGGCAGATCCTTGACCTCCGGGGACTTTGTGATCCCGTGGGTTTTCTCAAGCAGATTCCAGCCTGTTTCCCCAGACAATGTCCTTGTTTGTTTGGATTCGGGCTTCCAAGGAATTTCAAGAACCAAACAGAGCACTAAAAAATAATAATTAAAATCTGTTGCTGGGCTCTTGTGCTGCTGCTTCCCATGTCCTGGCCGGAGCCCTCTGCTCCCCCAGCTCCCCCAGCTCTCCAAGCTTATCCTGCTGGCCTTGTCCCCCATCCTGGGGCTGTTTGTCAGGGATCACATCCTTGAGCAATCCTCATTGCTCAACCATGGACCCGGGGCTGGGACAGCGAGGGAAGCAGCTGTGGTGGGATTTGTGCCTCCTTGCATCGGATTTATATCCCCATCCCCCAGAGGTGACACCAGGAGGTGGGAACACCTCCCTAGAGCGGGCACAGAGGACAGGACCGTCCTTAGGAGGCCACCTTTAGCTGGCAGCAGCCCGAGCCTGTGCCGGTCACCTCTCGGCCCCCACAGCAGCGTTGACAGCGGCGTTAAATCCCCGTCTCCGGTGCGCTGTGATCGGGTGACACTCGGCTTTGGGGGAAGGCACGAGTCCTTTGCTTGGACTGTGGAAAAATACTGGGGAACACGTGTCAGGAGCCAGGCACTGGGCTGCTCCTGGGGTGGCTCCCCTCTCCCTTTCCTTCCCCTTCCCCTCCCCTCCCCTTCTCACACTCTTTCACTTTCTTTTTCCCCTTTTCTGTGGTTTTTTGCACGGGCAGAACCAGGAGCTTGGTGATGCCAGGGAACGTGTTTGTTGTGCTGGCAGGTGGCTGAGGCCGGCACTGCTCCTTCCCAGTTCATCCCTGCTCCTTCCAGTTCAGCACTGCTCCATCCCAGTCCAGCACTGCTCCATCCCAGTTCAGCACTGCTCCTTCCCAGTTCAGCACTGCTCCATCCCAGTCCCAGCACTGCTCCATCCCAGTTCAGCACTGCTCCATCCCAGTTCAGCACCGCTTCTTCCCAGTTCATCCCTGCTCCATCCCAGTTCAGCACTGCTCCTTTCAGTTCAGCACTGCTCCTTCCCAGTTCAGCACTGCTCCTTCCAGTTCAGCACTGATCCATCCCAGTCCAGCACTGCTTCTTCCAGTTCATCCCTGCTCCTTCCAGTTCAGCACCGCTCCTTCCCAGTCCAGCACCGCTCCTTCCCAGTTCATCCCTGCTCCTTCCAGTTCAGCACTGATCCATCCCAGTCCAGCACTGCTTCTTCCAGTTCATCCCTGCTCCTTCCAGTTCAGCACCGCTCCTTCCCAGTCCAGCACCGCTCCTTCCCAGTTCAGCACTGCTCCATCCCAGTCCAGCACTGCTCCATCCCAGTTCAGCACTGCTCCATCCCAGTCCCAGCACTGCTCCCTCCCAGTCCCAGCACTGCTCCATCCCAGCCCCATCACTCCTCCAT
>VZRV01010394.1:45490-69501 GCA_013398115.1 Falcunculus frontatus
CCCAGTCCCAGCACTGCTCCATCCCAGTCCCAGCACTGCTTTCCCAGTCCCAGCACTACATTCCCAGTCCCAGCACTGCTTTCCCAGTTGGAGCAGGCAGGAATTCTGCAGCTCGGCAGGATCCATGTGGGGCTGCTGGGAAAGGGCTGCGGAGGTGCCGTGATTTATTATTTCTCGGTTTAAGGTTTGTTGTTTTCCTTTATAAAACAAGCCCCCGGGAAGGGGTTTGAAATATCAGGACATTTGATCCCGAGCGCATTATCAACCCTAAACGCTGGCAATCTGGCCACCATTAAAATCCCTTCCTGGGCAGCATCAATCCCGACCCGCCCGGCTCGCAGGGTGTTTTCATTGACTCCATTTCAGCCCTGTCACTCGGAATGGGCTGTCCCGGTGCCAGCGGGCACAGGAGCTGTGGGCGCTGGGACAGATTGATTTCAGGGCCATGTTGCTCTGCAGAGGAATCCAAGTACATTTCTTCCCCCACTTTGCATGGAAAGCTATTTTTCTTCCTTGCTGCCTCATCCTGGCCAAGAAAGAGGCTCCGACGTGAACTCACTTGGCAGGAGAGGGGGATGATTGGTAACTTCATCTCCTGGTTCCTTTCTGTTGGGTGGTTTTTTTTTTTTAACTGTTTATGGCTGTTCTTGTTGCAGCGACGCAGGAAAGGGGGAACTGGGGGAGAGCAGGGGATAAATGGGACTGGGGGAGAAATGGGAACAGGGGATGGAGAGAGCAGGGGATGGGGGAGAGCAGGGACCAGGATGGGTGGGAGCAGGGGATGGGGGAGAGCAAGGAATGGAGAGAGCAGGGATTGAATAGAACAGAGGATGGGGGAAAGCAGGGACCTGGTGGGAGAGCAGGGGATAGGTGGGAGCAGGGGGTAAATGGGACTGGGGGATAAATGTGAGCAGGGGGTAAATGGGAGCAGGGACCAGGATGGATGGGAGCAGGGAATGGAGGGAGCAGGGGATAGGGGAGAGCAGGGGATGGAGGAGAGCAGGGGATGGAGGGAGCAGGGGATGGCAGGGAGCAGGGACCATATGGGAAAGCAGGGATTGGATGGGAGCAGGGGATGGGGAGAACAGGGGATGGGGAAAACAGGGACTGGGGCTGTGTCTGGAGCCGTGCACTCACAGCAGCTCATTGTGTGGGAGGGGGTGGTGATGATTTTAATCAGTCTGTTAACGAAGATCTGACCCTCAGGACCCTGCTGTGGCTCTGCCCAGCACCTCTGCCTCCCATTACCTGGTGTTTCCCCTCGAAGGGGACAGAAATAAATCCCCAAAGGGACTGAGACCCCCCCCGGGCTGTGGTGGCAGAGGTGAGCTGCATTCCCACGTTGCTGGGGACAAAAAGGTGACAATAATGTCCTGAGTCATCAGGATGCTCCTCGTGCCCAGGGATGGGCTTGGTTTCACATGGACGGGAGCGTGTCTGTCCCTGCACACGTCTGTCTGTCCCTGCACTCATCTGTCTGTCCTAGCACACCTCTGTCTGTCCCTGCACTCATCTGTCTGCCTTAGCACACATCTGTCTGTCCCTGCACGTCTGTCTGTTCCTGCACACGTCTGTCTGTCCCTGCACACATCTGTCTGTCCCTGCACCCTCCTGTCTGTCCCTGCACACTTCTGTCTGTTCCAGCACACATCCGTCTGTCTCTGCACTCATCTGTGTGTCCCTGCACGTCTGTCTGTCCCTGCACACTCCTGTCTGTCTCTGCACACTCCTGTCTGTCCCTGCACACGTCTGTGTGTCCGTCCTGCATTGCCTCGTGCCAGCCTTGCTGCGGGAGCCCCGTGGGACCCTTCCTGCCCACGCTGGCCCCATTTCTGCTTTCTCTTCCCCCCTGCCCCCGGATCACCCCAGTGACGGTCCCCGGGTTCCTGTCGAGCCTGTGTCTCTCTCCTCTCACCCAGAAGGAAGCCGAGTGCCCCTTCCCTCCCTCGGCCTCTGCGGAATATTTGTGCCCGTGGAATGGTCTCATTAAGGCCGAGTAATTAGCGGTCCCTTGGCTGCCCTCCACGCAGCCCGGAGCTCGTTCCATCCCTGTTCCCGCTCTTCCCACCTCCGGTGCCTCAGCCAGGCTCCGCGGGGATGCTGCGGGGTTGAGCCAGGACATGGGGAGGAGTGAAAGTTTGGGGTGTCCCCACCCTGGGGAGCTGGAGACTGTGTCAGTGAGGGGCTGGACACGGTTCCCCTTCAGATGCAGCCCTGGGGGTCCAAGGCACAGGGACCACAAGGACTGGGGGTGCCAGAGCTCCCTGGAGAAGGGCAGTGCTCCAGCATCTGCCACTCATGGGGCTGGGATGTCCCTCTGTGGGGGCTGCATGGCCCCGGGGGGGCCGTGTTACCCCCGAGGAACGTTTGGCTTGCGCAGGGCGGGCGTGAATGTGCGCAGAGCCCCGGGGATCCAGCCCAGCGCCGAGTCAGACATCCTGGCCCCGGGCCACCGGCTTCCACCCAGCGGTTCCTCCTCGCAGCGAAACATCTCAGCAGAGAGGGGGGTGAATTTATTTATTTTCGAGCCTGGTTTGCCGAGGGAATGAAGCTGACGTGACGGCGGTGGCCGTGTGTGGTGGTGGCTGTCCTCTCCGCCGTCCCCTCCTGCCCGGCTCGGACACAAGGAGTTGGCTGTTCCTGGGAGCAGGGGGGCTGTGCTGGACCCTCGGGGGCACGGGGGGTGTCTGTCCGGCCATCCGGCGCCCTTTGGGGCGGGAGTTTGTCTTTGTGCCCGTGCTGTTAACATACTTCTAATTAAGGAAAATTGTCCCCAGGAGCAGTGTTTATCCACGGAGCGCGGTGCCGTCACAGAGACGGGCTTGTTCTCCTGGGGAGAGGATGTCTGTGGAGGGAAGAGACAGAAATTCCTCCATGGTATTATGTAAATCTATCAAACGGATCGTTCCCTATAAAAAGGAAAAGTGGGAAACCGATGCATTTGAGCGGCCCTGGGGAGCGCATTCCTGAAGAGCCTCTGTTCCTGCGCTGCCGGCGTTTCTGAACCGAAACATTTGGCAACTTTTCCAAGCTGTTTTTCCTCCTGGGCCGCGTGCCGGCGGCTCCGGGGGGCTCGTGGGGCGCCCGCCCGGGCGTCTTGCTGGGTGGCGAGTTGGCCACAGCCCCTCTTTGCCCCATGGGTTGGGTTGTGCCGGGAGCGGGGGATGCAGGTCAGGGATCTCCACGGGATGTGGTGTGGATGGGCAGCTCTGGTGTGGTGGCGCTTGGACCACAGACCCCGTCAGGCCTCCTGAGGCACTTGGGGTTCGTGTCAGGGCTCTGTGGGGAAGCAAGAACTGGCTCTTGCTGTAGATGTGTGTTTATCAGACGTAAATATTCTTTATTTGTTCTTTATTTCTTTATTATTCCTTATTTCAAGCCAGGTGTTGGCGGTGGAGGTTGCTCCATCTCTGTTCTCTGTCCCATGTGCTGGGGCAAGGGCGGAAAATGCTTCTCAGCAGAACAGGAACAAGGATTTGGTGTCGGAGCTCCATGCCCAGCGACAGCTGGGACCTCTCCTGGCCACCATCCCTGTCCTGCTCTCCTGGGAGTGCTCCCTTGAGGGGTAGCTGGGAATTGGAGTTTCTCCCAGACTTGGAATCATGGACTTATTAAGGTTGGAAAAGCCCTCTGAGACCCTCGAGTCCAACCATTAACCCAGCGCTGCCAGGTCATGGCTGAAACATGTCCCCAGGTGCCACATCCACGCATTCCAGGAGGAATTCCTTCATGGAAAAGGCGGTCAGGCATTGGAAGGGGCTGCCCAGGGAGGTGGTGGAGTACCCATCCGTGGAGGTGTCCAAGGAAGGACTGGACGTGGCGCTCAGGGCTCTGGCGGGGATCAGCCACAGGTTGGACTTGATGACCCTGGAGGGTTTTTCCAACTTGAGGGATTCTGGAATTCAGGGAATTTTTTTTGCTGAGCTTATTGGATCTCTGTGGATACAAGGGGGTTTCTCCTCTTCCTCGCTCAGCCGTGCAGGAGTCTGCCCGAGCTGCTGGGTGGCTGCGTCCCCCTCGCAGCTGTTTGGGGACTGTCGAAATCCCTGGTTTAAATCCGAGGGAAGATTGTGCGTTTCCTTCCTCCTCCTGTCAGGCCACAATTGATGTGTTTGCAGACTGCACAGCAACTGATTCATGCAGAGCAAAGTTATGTGCTGGCTCAGCAAAGCTCCTTCCCCAAAAAACCCACAGCCCTGCAGTGCCTCGCTGGGAGCGGGGTAAATCGGGCGGCTCGCGTTAAAGGGAGGGAGAACCTCGGGCTGCAGCACCAGTGGGAAATGTGGGGTCGGTGACCCACTTGTGTCCAGGAGTTCCTTGAGTAGCACTGTCCCAGCCAGAGCTCTGGGATCCCGGCAGAAGAAGGACGTGGCCAGAGGAGGCCATGGAGATGCTCCGAGGGCTGGAGCACCTCTGGAGCCAGGCTGGGAGAGCTGGGGGTGCTCACCTGGAGAGGAGAAGGCTCCAGGGAGAGCTCAGAGCCCCTTGCAGGGCCTAAAGGGGCTCCAGGAGAGCTGGAGAGGGACCTGGGACAAGGGATGGAGGAACAGGACACAGGGAATGGCTTCCCACTGCCAGAGGGCAGGGATGGATGGGATATTAGAAAGAAATTCCTCCCTGTGAGGGTGGGGAGGCCCTGGCACAGGGTGCCCAGAGAAGCTGTGGCTGCCCCTGGATCCCTGGAAGTGTCCAGGGCCAGGCTGGACAGGGCTTGGAGCAGCCTGGGACAGTGGGAGGTGTCCCTGCCATGGCAGGGGGTGGAATGAGATGATCTTTAAGGTCCCTTCTGACCCAAACCATTCCGGGATTCTGTGAAAAGGGAAAATCCAAGCGCAGAGTGACACACAGGATTTTGTGGCTGGGACCTCAGGAACGGCTCGGTCGGGATCACTCGGGCTGTGGCGGGTGTGAAACCAGGAAACATCTGTGCGGGTGGGTTTTGGGGTTTGCTGAAGTTGCCAACCCGCCCGTGTTGAGCAACTCTGATGAAGTTCTCGGTGCTCCCTCGTCCTCTGTCCTCCCTCTATCCCCCCCCGAGTGGGACTGCTGGCCTGGACCCCGTCCCCGTGAGGTTTTTTTGGCTACCTCTCCCAGGAAGAGCCTTGGGAAGCCGACATTCCCCGCTCTCTGCCCCCACCAGCTCCCTTCCAAACACTCTCAAATAAATAAATCTTGGGAAATGAGCTCGGCTCGTGTCGCAATCGGCCGCAACGCCCCGCCGAGGTTGAGCAAGGAGGAGGATTGGTTCCAGGATGGGAATCGGTGGGGAGAGGCACCCGAGGGGGGCTGCGGGAGGTGGGGGGTGGTCTTTGCCCCCTGGATTCTCCCATGGAATCGTGGCACGACCCCTCCAGGGCACAGGTTCATCCCTGCTGGTCCCCTCAGGGTGTCCTGGGTGTGTCTTCACCGTGGCACCGTCCCTGGGCACCCATTCTGGGTGGGGGGGATGCAGGGGGGGACTCTGTGCCCCCCAGTACCCCCCTCTCCAAAGATTGGGAAGGAGGAGGGGGGGTAAGGTTTCTGCAGGCCAGTGCCAGGGGTTAAAAATAGATGTTTTCTAAATTAGCTTCCACCAAAAGTTCAAGAGGAAATCCAGGTTTAGCTGAGGCTACAAGAAAGAGCTGAAAATAATAATAATGACGATGATGAAAATAACAATGATGATGATGATGATAATAACAAAAAAAATTAAAAAGTGATTCCTGTGAAGGAGAGGGGAGCATGGTGAGCAGGGAGAGAAGGAGCAAAGCTGGAAAACAAAAGCCTTTGAGGAGGGTAATGCTTTCCAGCTGCAAAAATACAGCCTGGGAGAGGAGCAAGTGCTTGCGTCACCCCCAGCCCCCCGGCCCTGGGCTGCCCTGCCCGGAGCTGGGGCCCGTCCGGAGACCCCCGGCTGGACCAGGACCCTCTGCTCCCCTGGGAAGAGGCGGCTGTGGCAGGATGGGCATGAGGGGAGTGTGGGGCTGCAAGTCTGTGGCTGGTTTTGGCCGTTTTCCCTTTGGATTCCTCTCTTGAGCGTTGGGCTGGACTCAGCTCCGGCTCGGAGGGATGCGGGAGAGCGACGGGAAAGGGGCGATGGGGCAGAGATGGTTGGACCCCCTCGAGGAGGAGAATCCGGGGGTCTGCAGCCGTGGGCGGGGGGCGAGGGCCCCTGAGCCCGTCCTGCCAACGCTCCCCACCCGCCCCTGCTTGGATCGCTCCCCCGGTCCTGTGACTCTGACTCAGCCACGCAGGCGCCAGCCAAGACCTGCTTTTTTTGGGGAATTCTTGCACATCCCTTTGCTGAAGTGTTTCTCGCCCCGGCAGGGCCCTGCCGCCCCCTCCCCACGTCAGAGGTGGGGTTGGGGGATGCTGGTGGGGAGGGGAGCAGAGGAGGGCGGTGGGTGCTGGTTGTGACAGCAGCACTCCGGCAGCCCCGTCTCGGGGGCAGAGCGTGGCCCTTGGTACATTTTGAGGTGGTTTCCTCTCGTCACAAACCCCAGGAGCTGGGATGGGGGGTCCTGGCTGGAGCAGGAGCCCCATGAGCCCCGTGCCAGCCCCGGCACGTTGGGCAGCGCAGCGGGAGCCCTGCGCCGGCCTGGCTTTGGGGTTGATGCTCATTCCTTGGCTCGGGCTGTTTCCACTTGTTTTTACGAGCTGCCTCACGCCGGGTGGTGGCTGCGGCCTCACCCTTCCGGAGGGGGGTCACTGTCGGCATCAGCGCCGGCTGCGTGTCCCCATCCTCGTCCCCGGACACGAAGGGCTGGGTGAGCTGGCCCGGATAACTCAGGGATGGGGGGTTGGGGTTTGTGCACCCCGAACTCTCTGCGTGCTCATCCCATGGCCTCATCCCAGCCCAGATGGACTCGGCATGGCCGGGGGGAGCAGGGGGGGTGGGGGCATTGCAAAACCTCCTGGCTTGATTCATGTTTTCCGTCCTTGCGTTGGTTAATAATTCAGTGGTGTCTGGCCCTGCTCTGCTGAGGCTGTCTGGGTCTCACTGACCTTGGGGTGCTGGGACTGGGGGCTGCTGTGCCCTTGTCCCTGCTCCTCCAGGGCTTGTCCAAGTCCCTCGGACCCCAGGGTGCTCAGGCTGGGGGGCTGCTGTGCTCCATTCCTGCTCCTCCAAGGCTTGTCCAAGTCCCTCTGACCCCGGGGTGCTGGGGCCTGGGGGGCTGCTGTGCCTCATCCCTGCTCCTTCCTCCAGCGCTCTCTGGGTCTCACTGACCTCGGGGTGCTCAGATTGTGGGGCTGCTGTGCCTCATCCCTGCTCCTCTGGGGCTGTTCAGGTCCTGCTGGCCTCGGGGTGCTGGGGCCAGGGGGCTGCTGTGCCCCATCCCTGCTCCTTCCTCCAGGGCTCTCTGGATCTCACTGACCTCGGGGTGCTCAGGCTGGGAGGCTGCTGTGCCCCATCCCTGCTCCTCCAGGGCTTGTCCAGGTCCCTCTGACCCTGGGGTGCTGGGGCCAGGGGGCTGCTGTGCCCCATCCCTGCTCCTTCAGAGCTGTCTGGGTCCTGCTGACCTCCATGGGCTGGGGCTGGGGGGCTGCTGTGCCCCATCCCTGTCCCTCCAAGGCTTGTCCGGGTCCCTCTGACCTTGGGGTGCTGGGGCTGCTGTGCTCTATCCCTGTTCCTCCAAGGCTCTCTGGGTCTCACTGACCTCGGGGGGCTGGGGCCAGGGGGCTGCTGTGCCCCATCCCTGCTCCTTCCTCCAAGGCTCTCTGCGTCCCTCTGACCTCTGAATCCTTCTGACCAGGGCTGCTGTGCCCCTGTCCCTGCTCCGTGCTGGCTGTGGTGCTGCACTGCTGGGGATGTGGGGTCTCGGGGGGCACTAACCCAAAGGACAGCCCCCCAAAGCACCCGGAATCCCCGGGAGCTGCAGCCCCTCAGCCCGGCCTCTGGTCTGGCGGGCACAGGAGGGGCCGGGCAGCGCCGAGCACTGACCCGGTGGTGAGGCAGGAATTCGGGCGCGCTGGGTTTATCCGATTTAACAGGCTTTCCGTGGTTTAATTAAATACTCACACGCTGCGTGCCAGGTGCTGTCTCTCACCTGCTCCGGGCCCCGGGGTGTCCCCGCAGCTCCGGATTAGCTCTGCTCCCACCTCGCCCAGCGGGGTCTGCCCACGGCCCCTCCGCTGCCACGTGTCCGGTCCCGGTGCCGCTCTTGGAGCCCCTTCCCTGCTGCCCACTCCCTCCTGCAGCACCCCCCTGGCAGAGCTTCCCCCTGCTCCGCTGGTGTTCCTGCGAGATGAATTCCCAGTGTTTCTGCGGGATGAATTCCCGGTGTTTCTGCAGGAGGAATTCCCAGTATTTCTGCACGATAATTCCCAATGCTTCTGCAGGATAATTCCCAGTATTTCTGCAGGATAATTCCCAGTATTTCTGCAGGATAGTTCCCAGTGTTTCTGCGGGATTAATTCCCAATGTTTCTGCAGGATAATTCCCAGTATTTCTGTGGGATAATTCCCAATGTTTCTGCAGGATAGTTCCCAGTATTTCTGCAGGATAATTCCCAATGTTTCTGCAGGATAATTCCCAGTGTTTCTGCAGGATAATTCCCAGTGTTTCTGCGGGATTAATTCCCAATGTTTCTGCAGGATAATTCCCAGTATTTCTGCGGGATAATTCCCAATGTTTCTGCAGGATAATTCCCAGTATTTCTGCGGGATAATTCCCAATGTTTCTGCAGGATAGTTCCCAGTATTTCTGCAGGATAATTCCCAGTGTTTCTGCAGGATGCTCTCCCGGTTGCATGCGATGTCTCTGGCTTGTCTGGGGGCAGCAGGTCCCGTGTCCTTGGGGAGCAGGGGGTGGGGTGCCGTGGGTGCCGTGGGTGCTGTGGGTGCCCTGCAGCTCCACACGGGGTGACCAGGGCAGATCCCTGGTACAGGTGCAGGTCCCGGTGCCCTCGTGGCTCCCACGACCTCGTTCCTCTTCCTCAGCTGTGTTGGTGTTTGTGATCCCGGGGGGCTCCTGGCTCTGTCCCTCCCTGCCTCACCCCCCTCTTTCCCTCTCCCGGCCCAGACGTGGAGCAGATGGCCATTGACTGGCTCACAGGCAACTTCTACTTCGTGGATGACATCGATGACAGGATCTTCGTCTGCAACAAGAACGGGGACACCTGCGTCACACTGCTGGACCTGGAGCTGTACAATCCCAAGGGAATCGCGCTGGACCCAGCCATGGGGTGAGTCCTGGGAATTCACTGCCCTTGGGGACGGTCGACAAGGGTGGCCTGTCCCTCTGGGGTAGGGAGTTTCCTGTACCTCTGTGAGCCCTCTCAGTCCTGCAGGACACACCTGGCCCAGCTTGGGATAAGCTGCTGCTTCCAGCTGGTGCCACACAGCATGGTCACAGCTTTGCTCCAGCTTTTGGGAGCTGGAGCAGTCAGCTCCGTGCACGGCCGGAGCAGCTCCCTAGTGCCCGTGGGTCCGGCTGCTGCCTCCTGCACAACTCCGAGGGTGGGGATGCCAGGATGCTGAATCATGGGAGCAGCTCAGGGCACACATGGCAGCTGCCAGGCGCCGGGAGCTGCTGTGGCCGAGGCCACGGTGGGCAGAGCAGAGTAACCAGTAAAGAGCAAAATTCCCCCTTTCACCAGCTGCTTTCCTGATGGGCTCCTCCCTCCTGGCTCTGATGGAAAAAGCTGGTGTTATTGAGCAGAAAATCGGGAGTATTTCATATAAACAAACAAATATCGCAGAGGATCCTGGAGAGAGACTCCAGGCTAGAGCAGGGCTGGTGCAGACAAGCCCCACAGGTGACTGAGTTAAGTCCCTTGGGCTCTGTGGTGGCGGTGCTGATCCCTGGCTCTGCTGGGAAGCGCCGTGCCGGGAGCTCTGGGATGCGCAGGCAGCTGCCTCAGGTCGTGTTTTAACATCTACAACCCCACGTGGGCCTCCTCCAGCGACACCAACACATCTGAAGCTCCCGGGTGCTCTGTGCCGGCCCCCAGCCATCCCCGTGGGGATCCACACATCCGTATCCTCCCTCTGCCAGGGGTGAAAGTGCCATCCCGGCTCTGAGCTCGCTCCTCTGCTCTTGTCTCACAGCAAGGTGTTCTTCACCGACTACGGGCAGATCCCCAAGGTGGAGCGCTGCGACATGGACGGGCAGAACCGCACCAAGCTGGTGGACAGCAAGATCGTCTTCCCTCACGGCATCACCCTGGACTTGGTGAACCGGCTGGTGTACTGGGCTGACGCCTACCTGGACTACATCGAGGTGGTGGACTACGAGGGCAAGAACAGGCACACCATCATCCAGGGCATCCTGGTGAGTGGGTTTGGGGCAGGGTGGGGTCAGGGGAGAGGGTTGGTGTTGGAGCTCGGTGTCCGGGGTGCCACTGGTCTGCGGTTGTGGCTTTAGTGGGCCAGTAAGAACGTGCTGAGCACTGAGCGTGGTCCTGCTGAGTGTGATCTTGTGCCAGTGATGGACAAGACCACACTGATGGCTGGTGATGGACAAGGCCACACTGATGGCCAGTCATGGATAGGACCACACTGGTGTCCAGTGATGGACAAAACCACACCGGTGTCCGGTGATGGATAAGACCACACTGATGGCCAGTGATGGACAAAACCACACTGCTGGTCGGTGATGGACAAGACCACACTGATGGCTGGTGATGGACAAGGCCACACTGATGTCCGGTGATGGACAAAACCACGCTGATGTCCGGTGATGGACAAGACCACACTGATGGACAAGAGCCATGGGATGGGATCAGGGGTTTTGCACGCTGTGGAGCTCGGCTCTTGCAACTCCTAAATCCTTGTGGATGCCCTTCCAGATCGAGCACCTGTACGGGCTGACGGTCTTTGAGAACTACCTGTACGCCACCAACTCCGACAACGCCAACGCCCAGCAGAAAACCAGCGTCATCCGCGTCAACCGCTTCAACAGCACCGAGTACCAGGTGGTGACACGGGTGGACAAGGGCGGAGCGCTGCACATCTACCACCAGCGGCGCCAGCCCACAGGTGGGACCCTGACTTGGGAATAACAGCTCCCTGGTTCCTCAGCCAGGCGCTCGGGTGGGATTTTAGGAAGAATTTTGCCGTGGGAAGGGTGATCAGGCAGTGGAAGGGGCTGCCCAGGGAGGTGGTGGAGTGCCCATCCCCGGAGGTGTCCGAGGAATGACTGGACGTGGCGCTCAGTGCTCTGGGCGGGTTGACAAGGTGGGGATGGGTCACAGGTTGGACTCGATGATCTTGGAGGTCTTTTCCAAGCTCTAGGATTCTGGGATTCCTGCTCCCCAGGCCACTGGGGGCTGCTGAACACCCTGGGGTGCCCCCCTTTCCTGCCATTGCTGCGTCTCCTCCTGTGAGAGCTGTGCCACATGGCCGATGGACCACGGAGAGTGCAGAGATGTGGGAGCAGATGTGGCATCTTAAAATATTAATGGTCCCACTTACTCTCTGTCCCCACTGCCAGCGTGTTCACCCCGGTGCTCCCAAGCACCAAGGGATTTCCAGGGAGTTGAAAGTCTCCGGTGCTGCGCCAACCCCTCCCTGCATCCATCCCTGCCTGCCCGCTCCACCCCCAGCACCTTCCTGCAGTTAATCAATTTACTCCTCTAAAATCCTCTTAGCGTCTGCAGCCTGCTCGGCATTTTCCAGAATATAAAATTAATCAGGAGATTTCCGAGCGGGGAAGGAGTGTGATTAAGGGGCTCTCCGGGTGGTGCTGGCTGTCCCTGCTCTGGGGCTTGTCCCGCTGGTGCAGCAGGATGGGGCAGTGTGGCCCTGTGGCTGTGGTTCCGTACTGGGACATGCTGGCTTCTCCCCAGGGATCCTTCCTGTGGGAAAGTCCTTTCCCATCTCTGTGCTGTCCTGTGCAGTGCTCAGCCCTTCCCTGACTGGCTGGGATCTCCCGGGAGGAATGAGCCCCTCTAAAGCCCAGGGAGGATCCATGAGAGCATCCCCGTGTCCCTGTCCCTCTGCTCCCCGTGCCACTCCAGTGCCCCTGGGCACTGCATCCCTGAGTCCCTGTCCCCACCCCATGCTCCCCGTGCCACTCCGGTGCCCCTGGGCACTGCAGCCCCATGTCGCTGTCCCCACCCCATGCTCTCTGTGCCCCTCCGGTGCTCCTGGGTGCTGCAGCCCCGTGTCCCTGTGCCCCATGCTCCCTGTGCCACTCCAGTGCCCCTGGGCACTGCATCCCTGAGTCCCTGTCCCCACCTCATGCTCCCCGTGCCACTCCGGTGCCCCCGGGCGCTGCAGCCCCATGTCCCTGTCCCCCTCCTGCTCCCTGTGCCACGCCAGTGCCCCTGGGCACTGCAGCCCTGTGTCCCTGTCCCCACCATGCTCCCCATGCTGCTCTGGTGCCCCCGGGCGCTGCAGCCCCGCTCTGTGTTGCAGTGCGGAGCCACGCCTGTGAGCCGGATCAGTTTGGGAAGCCGGGAGGCTGCTCGGACATCTGCCTGCTCGGGAACAGCCACAAGAGCCGGACCTGCCGCTGCCGCTCCGGGTTCAGCCTGGGCAGCGACGGGAAGTCCTGCAAAAGTGAGTGCTGGCCTTCCTGGGGGGAATATGGGGGGCGAGGGGCTGGAGCTGTGGGCTCTGCGTTCTCTGACCCCACCACAGCCCTGCTTCTACGTGCCACCCCCGTGGCACTGCCCCAGCCCAGCTGGTGGCCACGGCTGTCCCTGTGTCTCCACAGAGCCCGAGCACGAGCTGTTCCTGGTGTACGGGAAGGGGCGTCCCGGCATCATCCGTGGGATGGACATGGGCGCCAAGGTGCCGGACGAGCACATGATCCCCATCGAGAACCTCATGAACCCCCGGGCCCTGGACTTCCATGCTGAGACCGGCTTCATCTACTTCGCTGACACCACCAGCTACCTCATCGGGCGCCAGAAGATCGATGGCACAGAGCGGGAGACCATCCTGAAGGACGGTGCGTGGCCGCAGGGCTGGGCATTCATCATCCCAATGGGTTTGGGTTGGGATTGGGCACCGTTCGGGGCTGTTGCTTCCTCTTTTCGCCTCCTTGCCGGTGACAAACCCGCTCTGCTTTTCCCCCAAAGGCATCCACAACGTGGAAGGGATCGCCGTGGACTGGATGGGGAACAACCTGTACTGGACGGATGACGGCCCCAAGAAGACCATCAGCGTGGCACGGCTGGAAAAGGCCGCCCAGACGCGGAAGACGCTGATCGAGGGGAAGATGACGCACCCCCGTGCCATTGTGGTGGACCCCCTGAACGGGTGCGGGTGCCTGGGTGGGCAGGGCTGGCTGGCGGGGTCATGGCCACGGGGATGTGGTTGGGTCTTGTGGTGGCCAGGCCAGGGCTCAGCTTAGTGTCTGTGGCAGGTGGATGTACTGGACGGACTGGGAGGAGGATCCCAAGGACAGCAAGAGGGGCAAGATTGAGAGGGCCTGGATGGATGGTTCCAACCGCAACATCTTCATCACCTCCAAGACCGTCCTGTGGCCCAACGGGCTGAGTTTGGACATCCCGGCCAAGATCCTGTACTGGGTGGATGCTTTCTATGACCGCATTGAGATGGTTTATCTCAACGGCACTGAGCGGAAGGCAAGTGGGGGTCCAGCTTGATGTCCAGGCCCTGGGACACTGACCACCCCCAGCACTGGGACAGCTGAATCGTGGCCTCTCTCCTCTCCCCTTCCATCACCCCATCACTGTCCCAGCTAACGGAGCCTCTCCGCCTCCCCAGATCGTGTACGAGGGCCCGGAGCTGAACCACGCCTTCGGGCTGTGCCACTACAGCAACTTCCTGTTCTGGACCGAGTACCGCAGTGGCAGCATCTACCGGCTGGACCAGGCCTCCAAGGCCGTGAGCCTGCTCCGCAACGAGCGCCCGCCCATCTTTGAGATCCGCATGTACGATGCGCAGCAGCAGCAAGGTGCGAGGGCACGGGGGGCTGGCGTTGGAGGGATGGGGCTGGGGTTTGAATCTGAGCTGCCTAAGTGCCCCCCCCACCTGGTTTTGCTTTCTTTCAGCCATCCCCATGCTCCTTGTTTTGCTTTCCTGTTGCTCGTGCCCTGCCCTTCCAGCCTTCCCTCTTTTTCCCACCCTGATTCCATCTGGCTCTGTGTCCCCTGAGGGGTCCCCGTGGCCTCCCCTGGGATCTCCAGGTGGCTTCCAACTGTGGCTGCTGCTGAGGGAGTCTGAGGGGCCAGGAGCACCCAGCACCCCCGTGGGTCCGTGGGGGCACTGAGGTGCCATCTCCTCACCCCTTTGCCTCCGCAGTGGGCTCCAACAAATGCCGTGTCAACAACGGGGGCTGCAGCAGCCTGTGCCTGGCCACCCCCCGGGGCCGCCAGTGCGCCTGCGCCGAGGACCAGATCCTGGGGCCGGACTCTGTCACCTGCCAGGGTAGGCTGGCACCCTCGTGGGGACCCTCTTTCCCCATGGAGAGCTGCACTTGGTCACCTGCTTAAAACCCTGCCTTGTGCTTTCCCCTTGGCAGCCAACCCGTCGTACATCCCCCCGCCGCAGTGCCAGCCCGGGGAGTTCGCCTGCAAGAACAACCGCTGCATCCAGGAGCGCTGGAAGTGCGACGGGGACAACGACTGCCTGGACAACAGCGACGAAGCCCCAGAGCTCTGCCGTGCGTGACCCCTCCTGCGCGGTGGGATTGGGGCTGAGGCTCCCCCAGATGTGGGGGTGGTGGTTGGGGGAGGGTCAGGCAGCCAGGAGCCCTCTGTCCTCTCTCCAGCTCGAGGAGAGGAGGGGGTATAGGAGGAAAATGTTGATTGAGATTCTGATCCCAAGTTTGAGGCTCCAGCCCTTTTCTGTCCCAGTTTTTCTCTTTGTTGCATGTAGAGGAGGGATGGGATGGGATGGGATGAGGGGCAGGTCCCGAGTGTGTTTTCCCCCCACAGACCAGCACACCTGCCCTTCGGACCGCTTCAAGTGCAAGAACAACCGCTGCATCCCCAACCGCTGGCTCTGCGACGGGGACAACGACTGTGGGAACAACGAGGACGAGTCCAACTCCACCTGCTCAGGTGAGGACCCTGCCTCGTCCTCAGGGAGTCATGGGAGAGCCCATGCTGAGCCACAGCCTGAGGTTTTGGGGTCTCACATGGGCCTGTACCCGCCTTGGCTGCAGTGTGAGGTTTGGGGTCTCACACGTATCTGCACCCACCTTGGCTCTGCACCTGGGCCTTGCAGGAGCTCGGGGGGATGTTCCCCACCTTCCCCTGGCAAAACAAGGGCCACTAACACTCCATCTGTCCCTCCTGGCCAGCCCGGACCTGCTCCCCCAACCAGTTCTCCTGCGCCAGCGGCCGCTGCATCCCCATCTCCTGGACGTGTGACCTGGACGATGACTGTGGGGACCGCTCTGACGAGTCTGCCTCGTGTGGTGAGCTGGGACTGGGAGCACTGGGGGCACTGGGGCACTCCACGGGGCTGTGGGGGTGCACACAAGGTGTCCCCCGTGCTGACGGTGCCTCTGCCTCCTCCGCAGCCTACCCGACCTGCTTCCCCCTGACGCAGTTCACCTGCAACAACGGGCGCTGCATCAACATCAACTGGCGCTGCGACAACGGTGAGGACCCGGCCCCGCCGTGCTCCTGAGGGGACGGCGAGACCCGAGGCAGGGATGCAGCCTGGCAGGGACCCCATTTTGGCAATTTGGGCCAGTTCTCAGCACGTGCTGAAGGGCAGAGCCCAGGCCCCAAGGGGAGTGGGTGTGAGCTGAAGCTGAGCCCATCCTGCAGCCCCCAGCCCCGTATTTCCCTTGGCTGTGCTGGGGCAGGAAGAGCTGCAGGAATAACCTGGCAGGGATTGTTCCAGACCTTCCAAAGGTTTCCAAAACTCTGCCCTGCTGCTGGAACCAAACATGGCATGGCCAGAGCTGCTGGTGGGGCTGAGCCAGGTCCCACAGCCCCAGGGAAGGCAGGAGAGCTCTCCCAGCCGGCTCCCATCTGCCCTCGGATCTTTCCAGGGGCAGGCCTGGGACAGAGGCTTTGCCCCAAGGTTGCTTTCCTTTCCTTTCCCACAAGTTTATTTCAGTCTTTGAGCAGCTCTGCCTTGTTAGGAATAATTAGTGGCTTCAGAGCAGGCGAGACGCTGGTGCCTGGCCGAGCAGAGCTGCGGGTGCAGGACTCTCCCCGGAGTCTTCCTGAGCTCCCTTGGAGCTGGCCCTGCCAAGGGCTGGTCCCTTCTCCTGGGATGCCCCACCGTGGCAGCCAGGCCGTGGCATGGAGCCCCGAGCCTCGCCAGGTGCCTGGGGCAGGAGCTGCAGCACCACGAGGGTCCCTCCATCCCAGTTGCCCCCCGCTCCCCCAGCACCCTGCGCTGCTTCTGGTCTCGCCTCCCGGGCTGCCCGGTGCCTGTGCGTGTCCGTGTCCGTGTCCGTGTCCGTGTCCGTGTCGGTGTCGGTGTCGGTGTCCGTGTCCGTGTCTGTGTCCGTGTCCACGTTGCGGTGTCTCTGTGCTGCCCGCTGTGCCGTGTTTGTCACCATGGTGTGTTGTGTTTGTCACTGTGCCCACGCTCCTGTCTGGTGGTTCTGTGTTTCAGAAAAAGATTGTGGGGATGGCTCTGACGAAAAGAACTGTCCAAAGCCTACCGGTTAGTGCATAGATCAACATGCACCAGACTCCCACCTGGCCCCCCGAGCCCCCAGACCTGCCCCGTGCAGAGGGCTGCGAGCCCCGGGGGCTGCTGCTCCGGACACTGGCAATGCCCCCCATCCTCTCTGGCACTGCCCCCTGTGCCTCTGGCAATGCCCCTGGGCCTCCAGCAATGCCTCCATCCTCTCTAGCAATGCCTTTGGTGCCTCTGGTGATGCCCATGGTGCCTCTGGTGATGCCCCCATCCTCTCCAGACACGGTTCTCTGCCTCTGGCAATGCCCCTGGGCCTCCAGCAATGCCCCCTGTGCCTCTTGGCAATGCCTCTGGTGCCTCTGGCAATGCCCCTGGGCCTCCAGCAATGCCCCCATCCTCTCCAGCAATGCCCCCTGTGCCTTTGGCAATGCCTCTGGTGCCTCTGGCAATGCCCCCATCCTCTCCAGCAATGCCCCCTGTGCCTTTGGCAATGCCTCTGGTGCCTCTGGCAATGCCCCCATCCTCTCCAGCAATGCCCCCTGTGCCTTTGGCAATGCCTCTGGTGCCTCTGGCAATGCCCCCATCCTCTCCAGCAATGCCCCCTGTGCCTTTGGCAATGCCTCTGGTGCCTCTGGCAATGCCCCCATCCTCTCCAGCAATGCCCCCTGTGCCTTTGGCAATGCCTCTGGTGCCTCTGGCAATGCCCCCATCCTCTCCAGCAATGCCCCCTGTGCCTTTGGCAATGCCTCTGGTGCCTCTGGCAATGCCCCCATCCTCTCCAGCAATGCCCCCTGTGCCTTTGGCAATGCCTCTGGTGCCTCTGGCAATGCCCCCATCCTCTCCAGCAATGCCCCCTGTGCCTTTGGCAATGCCTCTGGTGCCTCTGGCAATGCCCCCATCCTCTCCAGCAATGCCCCCTGTGCCTTTGGCAATGCCTCTGGTGCCTCTGGCAATGCCCCCATCCTCTCCAGCAATGCCCCCTGTGCCTTTGGCAATGCCTCTGGTGCCTCTGGCAATGCCCCCATCCTCTCCAGCAATGCCCCCTGTGCCTCTGGCAATACCCCTGGTGCCTCTGGTGATGCCCCCATCCTTTCTAGCAATGCCTCTGGTGCCTCTCTAGATGCCCCCATCCTCTACAGCCGTGGCTCTGTGCCTCCGGCGATGCTCCTGGTGCCTCTGGCAATGCCCCCATCCTCTCCAGCCGTGATCCTGTGCCTCTGGCAATGCCCCTGGTGCCTCTGGTGATGCCCCCATCCTCCCCATCCATGGCTCTGTGCCTCTGGCAATGTCCCCCAGCTCTCCAGCAGCAGGAGGGTTGTGCCAGGTGCCAGGGAGCCGCTGTTCCTCCCGGTTCACTGAGCAGAGCCACTTGGGAAGCTCCTCTTGGTGGGAGCCTGGAGAGGTCAAGGGCTGCAGGTGCAGGAGCTGAGCTGCTGGTGAGGCCACGTGGCAGCTGGCAGTGCCACTGTCCCCATCAGTGCCATCATCCCCGTCAGTGCCATCATCCCCGTCAGTGCCATTGTCTCCATCAGTGCCACTGTCCTCATCAGTGCCATCGTCCCCATCAGTGCCATCGTCCCCATCAGTGCCATTGTCTCCATCAGTGCCACTGTCCTCATCAGTGCCATCACCCCATCAGTGCCACTGTCCTCATCAGTGCCACTGTCCCCATCAGTGCCATCATCCCCGTCAGTGCCATCATCCCCATCAGTGCCATCATCCCCATCAGTGCCACTGTCCTCATCAGTGCCATTGTCCCCATCAGTGCCATCATCCCCATCAGTGCCATCATCCCCATCAGTGCCATCACCCCATCAGTGCCACTGTCCTCATCAGTGCCACTGTCCCCATCAGTACCATCATCCGTTTGCCCATCCTGGGGCTCCAGGAGGCAAATCTCCTTGCCCAGTCTCAGGTGGGGCATCCACAGCAGAGCCCTGTGGTGGTCCCCAGGCCAGGCCCCCCGTGCCAGGCGGGCGGAGGGGCTGCATTGCCAGTGTCCAGCTATCCTCAGACCAAATGTCCCCCTGCCCACAGCGGGCATGAGGGTTTCCTCCAGGCAATCTGACCCCCCCAATTGGCTGCCCCAGCCCCCCTCCCCATGGGTGCACCCCCAAAGGAGCGCCTGTCCCCCAGCCCTGCTCCCTCCGGAGCGGAGCCCCCCATGGCACCAGACGCCCGCGGCCCCCCAGGTTCATGGCTGATCTATGCAGTTTCTGTGTTTCATTTTCTCTGTGTGCTGCTGGTGCTGTGGCGAGCGGGGGGTGGGAGGGCCGGGGGTCTGCAGCTCACGGCGGGGGTCCCGCCGCCAGCGCTGAGGGGCTGCCGTCACCTCACGTCCCCTCTGCCGGCGGGGTCCATCCGGTCCCTGTTGTTCCCCGCTTCCCCCGGCGAGGGGTCTCTGCTGTCCTCCTTCCTGCCAGCCCCCTCCCGGCCGGGCACCTGCTGACCCCCTGCCTGCCCCCTTCCCTCTCCAGACAACGACTGCGGGGACAACAGCGACGAGGCCGGCTGCAGCCACTCCTGCTCCAGCAACCAGTTCAAGTGCAACAGCGGGCGCTGCATCCCCGTGCACTGGACCTGTGACGGGGACAACGACTGTGGCGACTACAGCGACGAGACCCACGCCAACTGCACCAACCAGGGTGAGCCCCAGCACGCAGGAGGGACCCCCAGCCACGGGCATTGCCTGGAGAACCAAACCCTGCCCTGAGCAGAGCCGCCCTGCTTCCAGGCAGGGAATTCTGCCGCCTTCTCAGCCCACACTCAGTGCCCAGATCCCCCTCCCGTGCCTCTGGATGCCTCCAGCTCTTTCCCTGCTGGCTGAGTCCCCCCCAGTCCTGGAGCCCCCCAGCTCTGTGGGGTACAGGCAGTGAGCGGTGCCCTCCCCGCAGCCACGCGCCCGCCCGGGGGCTGCCACACGGACGAGTTCCAGTGCCGGCTGGACGGGCTGTGCATCCCCATGCGCTGGCGCTGTGACGGTGACACGGACTGCATGGACTCCAGCGACGAGAAGAACTGCGAGGGGGTCACCCACGTCTGCGACCCCAATGTCAAATTCGGCTGCAAGGACTCGGGTGAGAGCAGGGGAAAGGGGAACCCACCTGGGGGTGCTGGGCTGTCCTTGGTGCCGGGGTGATGGGGAAACACAAGCGGCCAACCCATGAGCCATGATCCTGATGGATGGTGTCATCCTCGGATCCCTTCTCCCCTCTCTGAGGAAGGGGCTGGGACACACTTCGGTGGGTTGGGGACAAGGGTGGAGGGACATCAGCTCTGGGGCTGACCCTCTGAGCCCCCAATGCCCCCCTGTGCCTCGCCCAGGCCCTCCCTGACCTGTCTTGCCTGGTCCAGCTCTGGTCCAACTTTTGGAGAGCCCTGAGCTACTCAAACACCCCCACACCCCCCGTGCCTGGGATAACATCTGGAAATGCCTTTAATAACGTCCCTTCTGCTTCTGCTGTGCCCCCTCCCCGTCAGCCCGGTGCATCAGCAAGGCCTGGGTCTGTGACGGGGACAGCGACTGCGAGGACAACTCCGACGAGGAGAACTGCGAGTCCCTGGTGTGCAAACCCCCCTCGCACACCTGTGCCAACAACACCTCCATCTGCCTGCCCCCCGAGAAGCTCTGCGACGGCTCCGATGACTGTGGCGATGGCTCCGACGAGGGCGAGCTCTGCGGTGAGCGCGGGGCCGGGCGTGGGGGACGTGGGGTGTCACGGGAACGGGACGAGGAGGTGACGAGAGCATCCTTGTCCCCGCAGACCAGTGTTCCCTCAACAACGGTGGCTGCAGCCACAACTGCACGGTGGCCCCTGGCGAGGGCATCGTGTGCTCCTGTCCCCTGGGCATGGAGCTGGGTGCCGACAACAAGACCTGCCAGATCCAGAGCTACTGTGCCAAGCACCTCAAGTGCAGCCAGAAGTGCGAGCAGGACAAGTACAACATCAAGTGCTCCTGCTACGAGGGCTGGATGCTGGAGCCCGACGGCGAGAGCTGCCGCAGTCTGGGTGCGTTTTGGGGGGCACCAGGGACTGGTAGCAGCCCCCCGGCTGCCTCAGGGGAGGTTTGTCCTCTCGTGGATCTGGGGGCTGTGCTGATGGACGCGGCTGGGTGCTGGTGGGATCTGTGTGCTGACGGTGGGGCTGGGGCCGGGTACGCTGTCCCCTGCCTTGTCCTTGCCCCTCTGACCCTGTCCTGCTTCCCCCAGATCCCTTCAAGCCGTTCATCATCTTCTCCAACCGCCACGAGATCCGGCGCATCGACCTGCACCGGGGCGACTACAGCGTCCTGGTGCCCGGGCTGCGCAACACCATCGCCCTGGACTTCCACCTCAACCAGAGCTCCCTGTACTGGACCGACGTGGTGGAGGACAAGATCTACAGGGGAAAGCTGCTGGAGAATGGGGGTATGGAGCCCGGGGGTGGGGGGCTGGTGGAAGGCAGGGGTGCGGCTCTGGGGTCAGTGGCTCCGTGGCACCCCACAGTGATGCGGCAGCTGAAGCTCGCAGCCCTGATAGGGATCCTGTTCTGCTCTCATTATGCAGGAGTTAATTAGCATTCCCAGTGCTTCCCTGCTGGTAATTGCAGCCCAGCAGCTGGGCACAGAGAGGATCCCCCCCCCACCTCCATCAGTGTTGCTCCAGCAGGAACCCAGTGCCAGGACTGGGGATGGGGGCTGAGCCCTTTGGGGTCTGGACCATGGATAGGGGCTGAGCCCTTTGGGATCTGACCATGGATGGGGGCTGAGCCCTTTGGGGTCTGACCATGGATGGGGACTGAGCCCTTTGGGGTCTGACCATGGATGGGGGCTGAGCCCTTTGGGGTCTGATCATGGATAGGGGCTGAGCCCTTTGGGATCTGACCGTGGATGGGGGCTGAGCCCTTTGGGGTCTGACCGTGGATGGGGGCTGAGCCCTTTGGGGTCTGACCATGGATGGGGACTGAGCCCTTTGGGGTCTGATCGTGGATAGGGGCTGAGCCCTTTGGGATCTGACCATGGATGGGGACTGAGCCCTTTGGGGTCTGACCGTGGATGGGGGCTGAGCCCTTTGGGGTCTGATCATGGATAGGGGCTGAGCCCTTTGGGATCTGACCGTGGATGGGGGCTGAGCCCTTTGGGGTCTGATCATGGATAGGGGCTGAGCCCTTTGGGATCTGACCATGGGTGGGGGCTGAGACCTTTGAGGTTTGGACCTTGGACGGGGATGGTTCAAGCCCTGTTTGGGGGACACATCCCCCCACCATCAACCCCAGCTGGGTGGAGCTGTTGAGGATTCAGGGGTGGTGGTGCTGGGTGGGCTGGGGAAGGGGCACCATCCTGAGCCCTCACCCTGTGCCCCACAGCTCTGACCAGCTTCGAGGTGGTCATTCAGTACGGCCTGGCCACCCCTGAGGGACTGGCCGTGGACTGGATCGCCGGCAACATCTACTGGGTGGAGAGCAACCTGGACCAGATTGAGGTGGCCAAGCTGGATGGCACCATGCGGACCACGCTGCTGGCTGGGGACATCGAGCACCCCCGCGCCATCGCCCTGGACCCTCGCTATGGGTGAGGCACGAGGGGACGATGCTCACCGGGACACGCCGGCACCTGTGGGATCTCACGTGGGGGGACGAGGCCACGGGCTCCTGTCCTTGCTCACTGTCCCTCCTGGCAGGATCCTGTTCTGGACGGACTGGGACGCCAGCCTGCCCCGCATCGAGGCCGCCTCCATGAGCGGCGCGGGCCGACGCACCATCCACAAGGAGACGGGCTCTGGGGGGTGGCCCAACGGGCTCACGGTGGACTACCTGGAGAAGCGGATCCTCTGGATCGATGCCAGGTAGGGCCAGGACACCTCTGTCTGTGTCCTCCTCTCTGTCCCTCCCAGTCTGGACCTTCCCCTCACTCCAGCGCTGTGCTGGGCTGGGAGCGAGAAGCCCTTGCGCTGTGGGGTCTGTTTGTGTCTCCAACACGTGCCAGCCCTTGCTCTGGGTTTTCTCCTCCGTGGATCCCTGGTGGAAACCAGCAGCCATCCCACGGCTGCTTAGACCCTGCCGGTTGTTGCTGTTGGGTTAAAGACCCCGTGGTGCCCCCTCCCCACCTCCTCACCATCATCTCCCCCAGGTCGGATGCCATCTACTCAGCCCTGTACGATGGCACGGGGCACATCGAGGTGCTGCGGGGACACGAGTACCTGTCCCACCCCTTTGCTGTCACCCTGTACGGGGGCGAGGTGTACTGGACTGACTGGCGCACCAACACCTTGGCCAAGGCCAACAAGTGGACAGGGCACAACGTGACCGTGGTGCAGAGGACCAACACGCAGCCCTTCGACCTGCAGGTGTATCACCCCTCCCGGCAGCNTGGCACTTGGTTTGTGCCCACATCCACTTGGATGCTGCTCTCATCCCCGTGGCTGCCCCTTTGCCCCTGTCAGGTGATGAGGGTGATGGTCTGAACTCCTTGATGGAGTCCAGTCAGGGTCTGGGGGGGGCTGCAGCTCTTGGGGGCCTCCCAGGTGGGTGTCCCCAGAGGCTGGGACATCGCTGAGTCCTGTCCTCTTTGCAGCTCCTAATCCCTGTGAAGCCAACGGGGGCAAAGGGCCCTGTTCCCACCTGTGCCTCATCAACTACAACCGCACCCTGTCCTGTGCCTGCCCCCACCTCATGAAGCTGGACAAGGACAATACCACCTGCTATGGTAGGGGTCTGCCTGGGGGGCCAGGGGGATGAGCAGGTGCTCCCGAGCCAAGATCCCACCGCCACCCTTCCTCTTCCCGCAGAGTTTAAGAAGTTCCTGCTGTATGCGCGGCAGATGGAGATCCGGGGCGTGGACATCGACAACCCCTACTACAACTACATCATCTCCTTCACCGTGCCCGACATCGACAACGTCACCGTGGTGGACTACGACGCTTTGGAGCAGCGCATTTACTGGTCAGATGTCCGCACCCAGACCATCAAGAGAGCCTTCATCAACGGCACCGGCGTGGAGACCGTCGTCTCTGCAGGTGGGTGTGTGGGGCTCCCAGAACTGGGACCCCCAGCCCTCCAGAGCCTTCAGCTCCGTGAAATCGGCCCTTCCTCTCCATCTGAGCGTCATCCCAGCCCCGTCCTCACAGCTGACAAGCTCCCATCTCCGTTGCCTTGCAGACCTGCCCAACGCTCATGGCCTCTCCGTGGATTGGGTTTCCAGAAACCTCTTCTGGACCAGCTACGACGCCAACAAGAAGCAGATCAACGTGGCCCGGCTGGACGGCTCCTTCAAGAACGCCGTGATCCAGGGGCTGGATAAGCCCCACTGCCTGGTGGTGCACCCGCTGCGGGGGTGAGTCTGGTGGGGCGTGGTGCCCACGGGGAGGAGGTGTGTGTGCAGGTACAGGTGTGTGCAGGCACAGGTGTGTGCAGGTACAGGTGTGTACAGGCCCAGGTGTGTGTGCAGCTACAGGTGTGTGCAGGTACAGGTGTGTGTGTGCAGGTACAGGTGTGTGCAGGCCCAGGTGTGTGTGCAGGTACAGGTGTGTG
>VZRV01010394.1:69596-87446 GCA_013398115.1 Falcunculus frontatus
GGTGTGTGTGTGCAGGTCCAGGTGTGTGCAGGTCCAGGTGTGTACAGGTACAGGTGTGTGCAGGCACAGGTGTGTGTGCAGGTACAGCTGTGTGTGTGCAGGCCCAGGTGTGTGTGCAGGGCCAGGGGTGTGCGGGTAGAGGTGTGTGCCGGTCCAGGGGTGTGTGTGTGCAGGCCCGGGTGTGTGCAGGTGCAGGGGTGTTCAGGCCCAGGTGTGTGTGCAGGGCCAGGGGTGTGCGGGTAGAGGTGTGTGCCGGTCCAGGGGTGTGTGTGTGCAGGCCCGGGTGTGTGCAGGTGCAGGGGTGTTCAGGCCCAGGTGTGTGTGCAGGGCCAGGGGTGTGCGGGTAGAGGTGTGTGCCGGTCCAGGGGTGTGTGTGTGCAGGCCCGGGTGTGTGCAGGTGCAGGGGTGTTCAGGCCCAGGTGTGTGTGCGATGGGGGACAGAACAGTGCTGTCCCTGTGTGTCAGCGTGCAGGAGGTGTGTGACAGGCCATGGCAGGTGCTGTGTCCCTACAGGCTGTGACCAGCATGCACCCACCGGTGTGTGCCAATCCAGGGCTTTGGCGACCCCCAATCCCCCTCCTGGGTGGGGACACGGGGCTGTGGCACTGCCTAGGCTGTGCCATGAGCCGGCGAGGGGCTCTGCAGGGCTGGGAGGGTGCAGGGGGGCACTGGCACTGTGCCCCCTCGCCCACTGTCCCCTCACCTTGTAGGAAGCTGTACTGGACAGACGGGGACAACATCAGCGTGGCCAACATGGATGGCAGCAACCGCACGCTCCTCTTCACCAACCAGAAGGGACCTGTCGGTATGGGCCCCTCCGTGTCCCCTGGAGTCCCCCACCTCGCCTTGCTGTCCTGCAGAGCCTCAAATCCTCACTCTGGCTCCTTGGAGGGGTGGCAGCTGTCTTGTGCTGGGTCACCCTGACCTCATCTGCCCGCTTTCTCCATGGCATGGCATGGCATGGCATCCTATCCCATGGATTCCATCCCATCCCGTCCCATCCCATGGATTCCATCCCATCCCATCCCATCCTTCCTATTCCATTATCCCGTTATCCCATAGATCTGATGGATCCCATTATCCCATGGATTCCATTATCCCATAGATCCCATTATCCCATGGATCCCAGGGATCCCATCCCATCATTCCCATCCCATAGATCCCATTATCCCATGGATCCAATGAATCCAATCCCATGATCCCATCCCATGGCTCCCATGGATCCCATTATCCCGATCTCCCCATCCCTATCCCCAAAACCCAGGACAAACCATTCCCAAAAATCCCTCCCCATCCCATTCCCAACCCCTGGAACCCGGGAAGAAATTCCCAGTGGGAATCGGCAGCACCCGGAAAACCCATCCCCAAAAAAAGCGGGAAAATCCCATTTTTTGGGAATGGGAGGATCCACCTTGAATCCCACGAATATCCCGGAATTCCCGGAATTCCAGGAGCCCATCCGGGAATGGCAGGAGGCCGCCAGCGACGTCCTGGTGGAAATCGGGAAGCGCTTCCTGAATAAAGTCATGGAAGAGGTGCTGGGAAAATTCCAGCCGGGAATTCTGCCCCANTCTCATCCCACCCCATCCCATCCCATGGGTCCCATCCCATCCCAAGGATCCTATCTCATCCCATCCCATCCTACCCCATCCCACCTCCCGCTCTGTGATGGTCCCTGTGTGCCACCAGCACGGTGACATTCCCGTCCTCTCCAGGCCTGGCCATCGACTACCCAGAGAGCAAACTGTACTGGATCAGCTCTGGCAACGGCACCATCAACAGGTGTGACCTGGACGGCAGCAACCTGGAGGTGATCGAGTCCGTGCGGAGCCAGCTGAGCAAGGCCACCGCCCTGGCCATCATGGGTGAGGCCTGGTGAAGGGGGACACCTTTCCCTGCCTCCTGGCCCTTCCCAAACTCTCATCTGGGGCGGGAGGGGATGGGGAGCGCTGCCACATGTTCCTGCCTTCTCGCCGCAGGGGACAAGCTGTGGTGGGCTGACCAGGCCTCCGAGAGGATGGGCACCTGCAACAAGAAGGACGGGACGGAGGTGACGGTGCTGCGCAACAGCACCACGCTGGTGATGCACATGAAGGTGTACGACGAGAGCATCCAGCAAGGTCAGTGTGGGGTCCTGGGGCTGAGACCCCGCAGGGCTGGGCAGCAGCTCGGCCACTCTGTGGTGGCCCTCCCTGACAGCTGACCCTCGTGCCAGGTCCGTGCTGGCTGGTGCAGGGCACCCACCCCTCATGTGGGTGCTGCCCCGGCTGCCCCAGCCCTGGTGGGTGCACCCTGGTTCCCCACAGCCCCTCACTCCCTTTCCTCTGCCGCAGCCGGGACCAACCCCTGCAGCCAAAACAACGGGGACTGCTCTCAGCTCTGCCTCCCCACCTCGGAGACCTCCCGCTCCTGCATGTGCACGGCAGGCTACAGCCTCAAGAGTGGGCAGCAGTCCTGTGAAGGTGTGTGCCTGTCCCTGTCCCCTCCCTGAGCCACCCCTCGGAGCAGCGAGACCCCACGGCCATCCCGTGGTCACTCCGGCTGGTGACCCCTCACTCTGGCTGCTCCTCCCCACTGCTCTGCATCCCACGTCACTGCGGGGGAATGCTGGGGACCGGAGGGACACCGGGGGGCTCGGAGGGATTGTGGGCTGAGGTGGCAGCAGGACCCTCGCATGGGCTGTCCCCGATGAGCGTGGGGGCACTGCCCGGCCACCGAGGGTGTCACGGGAGGAGGGGAGGGGGACAGCGCAGTGAGACCCCCCCAGGGAGAAGTGGGACCCCCTCAGGGAGAGGTGGGACCCTCGCTGTGGGCAGCGGGTTTGGCTCAGCGGGAGCAGGGCCAGGCATGGCGCTCTCTCTGCAGATCCCCCGTCCCCCCGGGCACTGCCAGGGCCTCTCAAAGGCTGTTTGTGTGCAAAGTGTTCCGGGCGGTTTTGGGGGGGGTTGGCAGAGCTCTGCACCATCTGGGTCAGGGCAGGGGCTGAATAACAAGTGCTGCCCTGACCCAGATGCGCTGTGGAGCCTCTGCCAGCACGGGGTGGGGGTGGTGGGTGGGGGGAAGGGGCCTCGCTCGTGCCCCCCTGGAGCAGGGCAGGACCCTGGAACAGGCTGTGCCAGGGGTTTGCAGCCTCCAGGGAGATCCGTGCTGGGCCTGCAGAACCCTGCCAGGCTCATGCTCCTCCCCTGTCATGTTTTCCATGGTGGAGGGACAGCCTGTGGGTTTTGGGGTGTGTCTGACTGTCCCTGCACCTGTGTCACAGGTGTTGGCTCCTTCCTCCTGTACTCGGTGCACGAGGGGATCCGGGGCATTCCCCTGGACCCCAACGACAAGTCAGATGCTCTCGTGCCAGTGTCGGGGACCTCCCTGGCTGTGGGAATCGACTTCCATGCAGGTGATGTGGGGCTGGGAACAGGATGGGGGATGGGGAGCATGAGGGGGCCACCACCAGACCCCCCTTTGGCAGCGCTTTGCCGTGGAACACCCCCTCGTCAGGATTTCGGGGCCCCGGGGTGCAGGTTTTTACCATTCTGGAGTGGCCAGAGGTGGTCACTGACTTGTCCCCTCCTGCCTCCTTGTCCCTCTCAGAGAACGACACCATTTACTGGGTGGACATGGGCCTGAGCACCATCAGTCGAGCCAAGCGGGACCAGACGTGGCGTGAGGACGTGGTGACCAACGGCATTGGCCGTGTGGAGGGCATCGCTGTGGACTGGATCGCAGGTGGGATGGGGCTCTGGAGCCAGGGGCAGTGGGGGCAGTGGGACTTTTATGGGGTTTTACCATCCCCTCTTGCAGGAAACATCTACTGGACGGACCAGGGCTTCGACGTCATCGAGGTGGCCAGGCTGAACGGGTCCTTCCGCTATGTGGTCATCTCGCAGGGGCTGGACAAGCCACGGGCCATCACGGTCCATCCAGAGAAGGGGTGAGACACCGCCCCAAAGAGGGGCATCGCCTGCAGGGTGGGCACAGGGTGAGACCCCCGCAGCTCCCAGCAGAGCCGTGCGTGTGCACGCAGCAGGGAAGGACTCACGGGTCTCCCGCCACACCGAGGAGTCCAAACCCTGGGTTTAACCCTCCTTTCACTGATGGGCTGAACTCCCTGGGAGCCCCTTGGGGCCTGGTGGGTGCCAGCACCTCAGAAAACCCAAGCAGAGCCTCCCCAGACTGGCTCCAGCTTTGGACAGGGCCCCAGGGAGAGGAGGAGAGGTGTTTGGACGTGGAGAGGGATGGAGATGCAGGGGATGTGATGCCAGGTCTGCGAGCGGGCAGGGTCTGGACTGAGGCCCCAGTGTGGGGGGGATGAGTGGGTGGTGTCTGTCCTTTACTGCAATGGCCAGAGGGCCCCAGGGTGCTGCTCCTGGTGACATCCTTGTGGTGACATCCCTGCTGTCCCCTCAGGTACCTGTTCTGGACAGAGTGGGGGCAGTACCCCCGCATCGAGCGCTCGCGCCTGGACGGCACCGAGCGCATGGTGCTGGTCAACGTCAGCATCAGCTGGCCCAATGGGATCTCCGTGGACTACGAGGTACAGTCGGCATCTGGTACCAGTCCCAAGGGTCCCTGTGGCTGTGTCCTGCTGGTGGTGGGGACATGGTTGCCCTCCTTGGGGCTCCAGAGTCTCAGGAAGGTTGTCCAGTGTGGTCTGAACCACAGGACATCCTGCCAGAGGTGCAGAGGGTGCTGCCCCCACGCCAACTGGGACGTTCTCCCATCCCCACAGGACGGGAAGCTGTACTGGTGCGACGCCCGGACAGACAAGATCGAACGGATTGACCTGGAGACGGGTGAGAACCGGGAGGTCGTCCTGTCCAGCAACAACATGGACATGTTCTCCGTGTCGGTCTTCGAGGAATACATCTACTGGAGCGACAGGTGTGGTGCCAAGGGCTCTGGGGGCTGTGTGGGGAGGGTGGGGGGAGCTGGTGGTTGCCGTGGAGAGGTGGGGAAGGGTCCCGTGCTGGTCACTCGGTGACTCCGTCCTCCTGCAGGACTCATGCCAACGGCTCCATCAAAAGAGGCAACAAGGACAACGCCACCGAGTCGGTGTCGCTGCGCACCGGGATCGGCGTGCAGCTCAAGGACATCAAAGTCTTCAACCGGGCCCGGCAGAAGGGTAGGTCCGAGCGTGGGGGGCAGCTCCTCGTGCTGGGAAGGGGGATGGAAACAAACGGATCACTGTGTCCCCGCCGCGGTCCGAGCCCATTCCTTCCTCCGGGAGTGCCGAGAGCTGAAAGCGGCCGAGTGGGTGCATCCTCACCCAATCCCCCCTGTCCCCCTGCCAGGCACCAACATCTGTGCCCAGAACAACGGGGACTGCCAGCAGCTGTGCCTGTTCCGTGGCGGTGGGCAGAGGACGTGTGCCTGTGCCCACGGGATGCTGTCCGAGGACGGCGTGAGCTGCCGGGACTACGACGGGTACCTGCTCTACTCGGAGCGCACCATCCTCAAGAGCATCCACCTCTCGGACGAGAACAACCTCAACGCGCCCATCAAGCCCTTCGAGGACGCGGAGCACATGAAGAATGTCATCGCCCTGGCCTTTGATTACCGCTACGGCTCCAAGGGCAGCAACCGCATCTTCTACAGCGACATCCACTTTGGCAACATCCAGCAGATCAACGACGACGGCACGGGGCGCAAGACCATCGTGGAGAGTGAGTGGCATGGGGTTCTCCCCTCAGACCCCTCTCTGTCTTCTTCCCCACCTCCTCCTGCACCCGCTCCGTTCTTGCCCAAGGGGTTTTGGTGGGTTTGGAGGTGATTGGAAGGGCAGTGGGCACAGGCTCAGCTGTGAGGTTTCTGAGGAGCCTCTGGAAGTGGACACAGGCACTGGGAGCAGCCTGCAGAGCTCGTTCTGGCATGGAGAGCGTGTCACGAGGCTCAGGCAGGCATGGCTCTAGAAACAAGCACTGCAGCGAAGTTGGGATTGGCTCTGTGCTCACACTCGCCTCAGGAGGCAGCGCCCTGAGCCCTGAGCCTCGGGGTGCCCAGCCCTGGTCTCACCTCCAGCCCTCGCCTTGCACTTGGTTGGGTTTATTGGCACCTGCAGCAGCTTCAAAGAGCTGCGGTTGCTGCTCCAGGAGCTCCCCGAGCCAGGGCCTTGGACATGCTGCTAATGAGGGAATTCACAGCGGCGCTCGCTCGCGGTGCTTTATCCCTGGGAGGGCAGAGCTGGGCCCAGCTCTCACAGCCGCCTCATTAAACCCTTTGCTGAGCGTTAATGAGGAGGGGAGGATGGGTGCAGGGTTCAAGTTCCCAGCTTGGAAGGGCTCCCTGGTCCCCACCAGGCTTTGCTTTGTCACTTTGTGCCCCAGGGGCTCAGCTGTCCCCTGGCAGAGGGAAACCCTCCCCTTTCCCAGCGCTGCTGCTGTGGACCCAGAGCAAGGTCTGGCTGGTGAGGAGCTTGAGAGCTGAATTCAAGTCCTTGGTGCATTGTAGGTGTCCGTCCCTCAGCCTTCCTGCAAGGGAGGATCAATCCAGCAGCATTCTGCCCATGAGATTCCCGAGTCTCAGGGGTCTCCTCTCCCCCCTGAGCACAGCCCCCAGCCCCTCTGGGTCCCCACCCAGCAGTCAAAGCCTCCGAGGGATTTTTGGGCTGTAATTAAAAGCAAAAACTTTGACGTCCCAGTGTAAGGGTCAGTGCTGGCTGTGCGGGGTGAGCCGCAGCCTTGCAGGGGTCCGGGCTGGGTGTGACCCTTTCCTGTCCCCCCAGATGTGGGCTCGGTGGAGGGGCTGGCATACCACCGCGGCTGGGACACGCTGTACTGGACGAGCTACACCACGTCCACCATCACCCGGCACACCGTGGACCAGAGCCGGCTCGGGGCATTCGAGAGGGAGACCGTGATCACCATGTCCGGGGACGACCACCCCCGTGCCTTCGTGCTGGACGAGTGCCAGAAGTGAGTGGCCACTGAGGGTCCAGCCAGCCCCACCAGGGATCCACGTGGTCCCAGTGGACATTGCTCCACTGGGCAGGAAGCTCTGGATCCCAGCACAGAGAGGATTGGACCCCCAGGGAGGAAGGATCCTGTACCCTCCTCTCCACAAATCCTTCAGCACCCCAAAGCAGCTCCAGACGCCCCATCCACGGGGTGCTACATGTCCCAGCAGCCTCATTCACCCCCTTCCCACTCTTTTTACATGGGAATAATGTCCCATTCATCCCCCAGCCTCTGGAAGGCCCCAGCCATGGAGGGATGGGCTGAGCCGGCCTGGATGTGGCTGAGCTGGGGCTCCAAAGGCATCGTGTGTCTCTCCCCTCCCAGCCTGATGTTCTGGACCAACTGGAATGAGCAGCACCCCAGCATCATGCGAGCCACCCTCTCCGGTGCCAACGTCCTCATCATCATTGACCAGGACATACGGACGCCCAACGGGTTGGCCATTGACCACAAGGCTGAGAAGATTTACTTCTCCGATGCTACCCTGGACAAGATTGAGCGCTGTGAATACGACGGCTCCCATCGCCACGTGAGTCTGAGGCCAGTGAGATGGGGAGGAGAGTGTCCAGATGGGCTGGAGTGTGGTCAGAGGGAAGCAGAGCTGTTCCTGGGGCTTGGGAGGTCAGGCATCCCACTGGGGTGGACACTCTGTGTTTGGGGCATCCCACAGCGGGTTCCTCCTGCTCCCAGTTTGTCTGTGTCCCTGAGAAGTGAGGACACGGCTTCAAGCTGCACCAGAGGAGGTTCAGGTTGGACACGAGAAGGAATTTCTTAATGGAAGAGGTTGTTAAACATTGGAAGGGGCTGCCCAGGCTGGTGGTGGAGTCACCATCCCTGGAGGTGTCCAAGGAACAACTGGACCTGTCACAGAGTGCTCTGGAGGGGGTCGGTCACAGGGTGGACTTGATCTTGGAGATCTTTTCCAACCTCAAGGATTCTGTGAAGTGTCCAAAGCCAGGTTGGATAGGGCTTGGAGCAACCCTGGAAGGTGTCCCTGCCCGTGGCAGGGATGTGGGAACCGGATGAGTTCTAAGATCCTTTCCAACCCAACCCGTTCCACGATTCCGTGGCCGGCAGGTGATCCTGAAGTCGGAGCCCGTGCACCCCTTTGGCCTGGCCGTGTACGGTGATTACATCTTCTGGACGGACTGGGTGCGCCGGGCCGTGCAGCGCGCCAACAAATACGTGGGCACCGACATGAAGCTGCTGCGCGTGGACATCCCCCAGCAGCCCATGGGCATCATTGCCGTGGCCAACGACACCGACAGCTGTAAGGACCCTCTGCTGTCACTGCAGTGTCCCTGCCCTCTGCTCCTCAACCTGGCAGCAGGCCCGGGGAAGGGGAACCCATCGCGCCATCCTTCGTGGTCCTTTGGGAACCCATCCCACCATCCTTTCCTGGCACTTCAGAAATCCATCCCACTGCCCCTCGTGGTCCTTTGGGAACCCATCCCACCATCCTTTCCTGGCACTTCAGGAATCCATCCCACTGCCCCTCATAGTCCTTTGGGAACCCATCCCACCATCCTTTCCTGGCACTTCAGGAATCCATCCCACTTGTCCTTCCTGGCCCTTTGGGAATCCATTTCCCTGTCCTTCCTGGCCCTTTGGGAATCCATCCCTCCATCCTTTCTGTCACTTCAGGAATCCATCCCACTGCCCCTCATGGTCCTTTGGGAACCCATCCCGCCATCCTTCCTGGTCCTTTGGGAATCCATCCCACAGTCCTTCCTGGCCTTTTGGGAGCCCATCCCACCATCCTTTTGTGGCTCTTTGAGAATCCATCTCTCTGTCCATCCTGGTCCTTTGGGAATCCATTTCTCTGTCCTTCCTGGCCTTTTGGGAATCCATCCCACCATTTTTTCCTGGCACTTCAGGAAGCCATCCCACCATCCTTCCTGGCACTTTGGGAACCCATCCCACTGTCCCTTGTGGTGCTTTGGGAATCATCCCACTGTCCCTCATGGTCCTTTGCGAATCCATCCCACCATCCTTCCTGGCCCTTTGGGAATCATCCCACCATCCTTCCCAGCTTGTCGTTGCCCCCTCGGGACCCTCCCGCCAGAGCTGTCCATCTCCAAACCCTGTGCAGGCTGAAGACAGAGAGGATTTGCCCTGTCCCTGCTCTTCCCAGGGCACCTCCTTATAAAATCTGGGGAGACCACATGCCTCCAGCCCCCTACCCCCTCCGTAGCCCCACGGGAAGAGCGTGGGGAGGGATCCCTATTTTTTAGCCTGGCAGGGAGGGCGAGAAGCAGGGGCTGCTGGGTCCATCCGTGGTGTGACCGCTGTCCCTCTGTCCTAGGCGAGCTGTCCCTGTGCCGGGTGAACAACGGCGGCTGCCAGGACCTGTGCCTGCTCACCCCCAAGGGCCACGTCAACTGCTCCTGCCGCGGGGAGCGGGTCCTGCAGGAGGACTTCACCTGCAAAGGTGAGGGGGGTGGGAGGGGCTGAGGAAGGGGAGGGGGGCGAAGCCGATCTCAGCTTGGCAGAGCTGACATTTGCCACGCTCTGTCCAGCTGTGAATTCCACCTGCAACGTGCACGACGAGTTCGAGTGCGGCAACGGCGACTGCATCGACTTCAGCCGCACCTGCGACGGCGTCGTGCACTGCAAGGACAAGTCGGACGAGAAGCAGTCCTACTGCAGTAAGGTTCCTCCTCTTGCTGCCTTGCTCACGCACGCTCACCCCCAGACACCCTGCCCGAGCTGCCAGCTCTGCTCAGAGAGCCACGGAGTGGTTTGGGTTGGAAGGGACCAAATCTGGGGCTTCCCCTTCAAGGCAACCTCAAATGCACAAGGCGGGTACCTCCACACAGCCTTGCAAGGTCTGCCCCTCCTTAATTAGTCTCAGAACCTCTTCAAGTTTGCCATTAAAACTAGAAGAGGATGGAGGCAAAAAATTTAAGAGGATGGAAAATGACAAAGGCAGGATTCACAGTGCTCCAGTAAATCCATCCTTTTCCCTGTGTTCAAGACCATGGAATCATGGAACGATTTGGGTTGGGAGGGACCTTAAAGCTCATCTCATTCCATCCCCTGCCATTGGCAGGGACACCTTCCACTAGCCCAGGTTGCTCCAAGCCCCGTCCAACCTGGCCTTGGACACTGCCAGGGTTGCTCAGCAAAGGGAACCAGGACTCCGGGGGGTCCTTGCATCCCTCAGGTGCTCGCAGTCCCTCCTGCCCTCCCAGAGCTGCATCCAGCCAGGCTTTAAAGTCTCCAGACCTTCTCCAGTGCTGGGGATGGGCTGGAGAGCAGAACACCTGGAGCTGAGCCAGCGGGGTCTGCAGCACCCCCAAAGACCAGCCCTTACCTCTCTGCACAAGGGATCTTTTCCCTGATCCTGTTCTGTGGTTTCTTCCCTTGCTGAAGGGTCCCCCGAGGATCTGAGACCTTCAGGGGTGCCTGCCCTCCCTCTACTCACCTCCTCCTCTTCCTCTTCCTCCTCCTCCTCCCTGGCAGGCAACCGCAAGTGCAAGAAGGGGTACCTGCACTGCATGAACGGGCGCTGCATCGCCAGCCGCTACTGGTGCAACGGCGTGGACGACTGCGGGGACAACTCGGACGAGGTGCCCTGCAACAGTGAGTGTCTGCCTGGCGCCTGGCCAGCCCTGCCAGGGCTCCGTCAGCTGCCTGGGACAGGGACAGCGGCTTCAGGAGGGAGTTACCATCAGCTTGACAGGAGCAGGGCAGAGCCAGGGCTTAACGGAGAGTCAAGGTCAAGCTTGTGCTGTTTTGTAAAGCTCACGGAGTGACAGCCGAGAGGAAAAACTCCCGGGCATGGGCATGCAGTGCCCAGAGCCTTCCAACGAGAGTGGTTTGACACCCAGGAGGGGCACAGGGCGCAGAAGCTCCTCATGGCTCCCGAGCATCCCCAAAGGCAGCATCCCCTTAGGGGGCTGCAGGATGGGTCTGCTCAGTCTCAAACTGGCAGGGATGGTTGGGAGCTTCTCAGAGTCCTGTCTGGGCCTGGCTGTGCCCAAGAGAGGGGATCAGGCTGCCAGGCAGAGCGTGAGCCAGGAGGCACTGGGTCTCATCCGAAAGGGGATGGGGTCTGGGAGCACTCTGGGCAGCCCAGAGTGGGCAGTGGGGGGGTGTGGGTGCCCCTCTGCAGCACCAGGGGGTGCCACGGGGTGGGTGTGCACGTGGGGTCCCCCCACCCTGCCTCATGCACTGCGGGGGCTTCTTCCCCCTGGCAGAAACCAGCTGTGCCGCCACCGAGTTCCGCTGCCGAGACGGGAGCTGCATTGGGAATTCCAGCCGCTGCAACCAGTTCATCGACTGCGAGGATGCCTCAGATGAAATGAACTGCAGTGAGTGCCCAGCTGCTGCCCCTCGCCCCTCCTCAGCTCTGGAGATGCTCCTGCCCTCGGTGCTGGTGGCAGGGACCTGATCTTCGGGATTTGTGCTGGATCAGGGAGGGAGGAGGGTCCTGCCCCTGTCCCGCAGCTTTAGGGCACCTGCTGGATGAGACAGCCCCGGCCCACCCCTGCATCCCCCTGTGCCATGCACACCCACCACCCGATGGGTCCCTGCAGCTCTGGGCATGTGTGGGGCACATCGGGGGGTGATTGGGGTGTGATGGGCTCCGGCAGCCGGGCAGGGGCCGGTGCTGCGTGGTGGGGGCTTCTGCCGTGGTTCCTGCTGTGTCACTGGGGCTCCTGCTGTGATTCCTCGCAGCTGCCACTGACTGCAGCAGCTACTTCAAGCTGGGGGTGAAGGGCACCACGTTCCAGAAGTGCGAGCACACGTCCTTGTGCTACGCGCCCAGCTGGGTGTGCGACGGCGCCAACGACTGCGGCGATTATTCGGATGAACGCAACTGCCCCGGTGAGAGCGGGAGGGCAGAGGGGGCTCTGGGGGTGGGGATACCCCTTTGAGGTCTGTTTGGGCTGTGGGTGCTTTGTTTGCCCGCTGGGACTGTTGTCCTCTGCCCCATGTGGCTCCAGCACCGACGGTGCTGCAGGGATGGGGTACGCGGGACCTTGGGGGGGTTTTGGGGAGGAATCCTTCAGTTCTGGGCTGGGAGGAGGCAGGACGTGGCCGGGCTGTCATCCTCACTGATGTTTCCTTCACGAAGTAGGTGGGAGGAAGCCCAAATGTCCATCCAACTACTTTGCCTGCCCGAGTGGTAGGTGCATCCCCATGACCTGGACCTGTGACAAGGAGGATGACTGCGAGAACGGCGAAGATGAGACCCAGTGCAGTGAGCGGCAGGGTGGGGACAGTCAGGATTTGGGCTGGGGCACAGGGCGGTGCTGGAGGGTGGGCAGGGCCCTCTTCTCTCCCTGACATCCCTTTGCCAAGGACCACACCCCAGATTCTTCCGCTCTGTGGTTTTACTCCTCACTCTTGGGCTTTTAGCTGTGACCAGTATAAATGTCCTTGTGTGCTGGTTTGCTCAGCACACACACAAGTGTCCGTGGCCCTTTTGAACGGGGCCACTTTTGGCTCTGTGGCCCCGTTCCTTTGGCTCCATTTTTAGTTCTAACCTCCTGGAACAAGCCCCAAAAAGTGCTCAGGAGCTGGGGATCTTCCCCAGCTCCAGGAGCAGGGAGTCCCCCACCAGCCCTGTGGTGCCCATCACCACGAGCAGTACCCCCAACACCCCCCTGGGCTCCTGGAGCCCGGCTGGCCCAGCCTGGCCGTGCTCTGCTGGTGTCTCCTCCCAGAGTGATCACCTCACTCTGACCCCCATCTCCTCCTCTCCTCCTCTCCCAGACAAGTTCTGCTACCCTGTGCAGTTTGAGTGCAACAACCACCGCTGCATCTCCAAGCTCTGGGTGTGTGACGGGGCCGACGACTGTGGGGATGGCTCTGATGAGGACAGTCGCTGCCGTGAGTCTGCTGCAGCCCCTCTCCCCTGTCTCAGCCCCTCCCTGCTCCATCACCAAGTTCCTGTCTCCACATTCCTGCCTCTGCCCATCCCTTCTCCCACCCGTGGTCTCACCTCTCTCCTGGGCTCTGTATCTCAGGGCTCCCAGAGCCTCCATCATTGGGTGACCGGACTCCATCCTGCTCCTCTCTACCCCAGGGCTGACCACCTGTAGCTCAGGATCCTTCCAGTGCCCGGGCACCTACGTGTGCGTGCCAGAGCGCTGGCTCTGTGACGGGGACAAGGACTGTGCGGACGGGGCCGACGAGACCCTGGCTGCCGGCTGCTGTGAGTGCCCGAGGGTGAGGGGCTGGGGGTGGCAGGAGGCTGGCGGGGGGCTGACGGTGGTGGTGTCCCGTTGCAGTGTACAACAACACCTGCGACGAGCGCGAGTTCATGTGCGGGAACCGGCAGTGCATCCCCAAGCACTTCGTCTGCGACCACGACGACGACTGCGGCGACGGCTCCGACGAGTCCCCGGAGTGTGGTGGGTGTCTGTGGGACCCAGGGGGACTGACCCGGACTGACCCACTCCTCCTGGGCTTTGGGACAGTACCCTGGGAGGGTCTTCATCACCCTGGAGGGGTTTGGTGTGAGTGGGGTGAGAGGGAACCTGGAGAGGCAGCAGAAGGGGATTGTTGGTGGAGAGCAGCCCCCCAGCCCTGAGACAGGGATCCAAACCCACGGAGAGATCCAAACCCACAGGGAGATCCAAACCCACGGAGAGATCCGTGTGTGTGTGCAGAGCAGCCCTGTCCCAGGCCAGCTGCTCTGTGGTGTCCCTGTCACTCCCGGCAGCTCGGGAAGCTTTGGCTCCGCGGTGCCTCTCTCTCTCTCCGAGTGGCTCCACGGTGCCTCTGGAAGGTTCAGGAAGGTGGGATGCAGGCTGAGCCCCTCACCCTCCCTCAGAGTACCCCACATGTGGCCCCCACGAGTTCCGCTGTGCCAACGGCCGCTGCCTCAGCAATCGGCAGTGGGAGTGTGATGGGGAGTTCGACTGCCATGACCACTCTGACGAGGCGCCCAAGAACCCACGCTGCAGCAGCCCAGGTACCTGCTGGCGTCACGGTGGGGTCCCGCGGGGAATAGTGAGGTCCCAGCCACCCCACACTGACCACTGCCACCTCTTCTCCACAGAGAACAAGTGCAATGACTCCTTCTTCCTGTGCAAGAACGGGAAGTGCATCTCCGAGGCGCTGCTCTGCGACAACAACAACGACTGCGCCGACGGCTCTGACGAGCTCAACTGCTTCATCAACGAGTGCCTCAACAAGAAGCTGAGCGGCTGCTCCCAGGAGTGTGAGGACCTCAAGATCGGGTACAAGGTAGGGGGCCGTGGGGCAGGGGGCTGCCTGCAGGGATCACAAAATTACCGAATTCCCTGAGTTGGAAGGGACCTACAAGGATCATTGAAGTCCAAAGCCTGCCCCTGCACAGGAGACCTCAACAATCCCACCCTGTGCCTGAGAGCGTTGTCCAAATGCTCCTGGAGCTCTGGCAGCCTTGGGGCTGTGCCATCCACCAGTGCCTGACCACCCTCTGGGGGAAGAACCTTTTCCTGATACCCAGCTTAAACCTCCCCTGGCACAGCTCCTGCTGTTCCCTCTCCTTCCTCCTCCACAGACCTGAGGGTTGTGTCTGTCCCGTGCCAGCTGGGCCAGGGATGTGACACATGCGCTTTCGGGCACTGTTTGTGCATCTCAGCTGTCCTTGCCGAGTCCACATGTCCCACGGTGACACTTGTCACCTCCCAGCACCTGCCACCTCCCGGCGCGCGGGCCTCGGAGGTGTCTGACAGCTCCGGGTTGCTCCTGCAGTGCAGATGCCGTCCCGGGTTCCGGCTGAAGGACGACGGCAAGACGTGCATCGACATCGACGAGTGCTCCACCACCTACCCCTGCAGCCAGAAGTGCATCAACACCCTGGGCAGCTTCAAGTGCCTCTGCACCGAGGGCTACAAGCTCAGACCTGACAACCCCACCAGCTGCAAGGCTGTCACAGGTGAGAGCTGGGATGCTCCTGGTGACCCTGGGATGCTCCTGGCACTGGAGTTGGTCACAGGGTGAGGTGGCTGCCTCCAGCTCATGAGGGAGTGGGGCAGGGAGGGTGGCAGGTCTGCAGGGCTCTGCTCACGTCCCAGCAGTGCTGCCCTGCCACTTTTCCCTCTTTCCCCACGCAGATGAAGAGCCTTTCCTCATCTTCGCCAACCGCTACTATCTGAGGAAGCTCAACCTGGACGGTTCCAACTACACTCTGCTCAAGCAGGTGCGGGCTGAGCTGGGAGCAGGAGGGACACCAACCCCATGTGGCTGGGATTTGGGGATGGAGCGGGCCCTGAAGGACACAGGAGCTGCCAGCTGAGGAGTTGGGGCTCTTGGCTTCCCAGGGGAATGGTAGATCCATCTAAGTGGCAGGAGGTCACTGTGAGCAAGGAGTGAGGCTGTGGCATCTATAAAACCCCCCCAGAGCCTGTGCCAGCTGCTGAGGCTGCTGCAACCCTTCTCCCTCCCTCCTCCCCAGGGACTGAACAATGCCGTGGCTCTGGATTTCGACTACCGGGAGCAGATGATCTACTGGACAGACGTCACCACGCAGGGCAGCATGATCCGCCGCATGCACATCAACGGCAGCAATGTCCAGGTGAGGGGACGTCGAGCACTCCCTTGGGGCACCCCCTGGGCCGGGCAGCTGGGCCTCACCCACCCCCTGCTCTGCTGTGGGGTCATCACTGGGCTCTGGGGATCAGCCCTGCTTGCTGTGGGATGTTTGGCAGCCCCGTTCCAAGCAGAGGTGGGCTCCACACTGCCCTGAAGTGTGGGACAAGGTGGGTTGGGGGAAGAGTCATGGAATGATTTGGGTTGGAAGGGATCTTAAAGTTCATCCAGTGCCCCCCTCTGCCGTGGGCAGGGACACCTTCCACTGTCCCAGGCTGCTCCAAGCCCTGTCCACTGTGGCCTTGGGCACTTCCAGGGATCTAGGGGCAGCCACAGCTTCTCTGGGCACCCTGTGCTGGGGCCTCCCCACCCTCACAGGGAGGAATTCCTTCCCAATATCCCATCTAAACCTAAGAGGGGAGTGAGGAAGGAGATCCAGGCTGGGAAGGGGGATGTTGTCACCCCCAAAAGATCAGGGTTTGCTTCTCCCTGCTCAGCCCCGTGACCTCTGATTCCTCCCGGCAGGTCCTTCACCGCACGGGGCTCAGCAACCCTGACGGGCTGGCCGTGGACTGGGTGGGAGGAAACCTGTACTGGTGTGACAAGGGCCGGGACACCATCGAGGTGTCGAAGCTCAACGGCGCGTACCGCACCGTGCTGGTCAACTCGGGTCTGCGCGAGCCCCGCGCGCTGGTGGTGGACGTGCAGAATGGGTGAGAGCCTGGGGGACGTGGGCCTGCCCCTCTGCGCTGGGAAGGGGGCCGTGGTCATCTTGTTCCAGAGGTTGGGAGATGGGATGAAGCCATCCCTCCTGGCCTCAGGGACACTGGGATGCTTCTCTCTACACTGTGCCCGTTTATCACAGAGTCACGGGGTGGTTTGGGGTGGAAGGGGCCTTAAAGACCATCTTGTTCCCTACCACTGCCATGGGCAGTCACCTTCCACTATCTCAGGTTGCTCCAAGCCCCATCCAGCCTTGGACACTTCCAGGGATCCACGGGCAGCCACAGCTTCTCTGGGCACCCTGTGCCAGGGCCTCCCCACCCTCACAGGGAGGAATTCCCTAGATTCCGACTTAGCCTCTCCCTGCTCTTCTGTTCCATCCCCAGCTACCTTTACTGGACGGACTGGGGGGACCACTCACTCATCGGCAAGATCGGCATGGATGGCACCAACCGCAGCGTCATCGTGGACACCAAGATCACGTGGCCCAACGGCCTCACCCTGGACTACATCAACAGCCGGATCTACTGGGCCGATGCCCGCGAGGACTACATTGAGTTCGCCAGCCTGGACGGCTCCAACCGGCACACGGGTGAGAGCGCCGGGGCTCCTGCCATGCCAGCGGGTTTTGGGGGATGTCCAGGCTGTGGGTCAGGCCTTGGAGTGGGAGTCAGGGCTGCTGGGGACAGTCCCCAGCTCTGGCCACTCCTCTGTGTTCAGCGGCCACTTCCTTGTGGGAGGGGGACGTGGGACAGCCCCTCGCTGAGCGCCTGCTCCCCTCGCAGTGCTGAGCCAGGACATCCCACACATCTTCGCGCTCACCCTCTTCGAGGATTTCATCTACTGGACCGACTGGGAGACCAAATCCATCAACCGGGCCCACAAGACGACGGGAGCCAACAAAACGCTGCTGATCAGCACCTTGCACCGGCCCATGGACATCCACATCTACCACCCCTACCGCCAGCCCGACGGTGAGCGCGGCCCGGGGCTCCCCGTGCTGGGGAACCACCCTGGGAAAGGGACACTGGGGGGATGCCAGGTTGGGCAGGGGGAGTAGCAGCAGTGTGACGAGGGTCTTGCTGCTCCCATGCCACCCTGAGGGTCCCCAGCTGGGTCTGACTCACCGTTGTTCCCCTGCTGTCCCCAGTTCCCAACCATCCCTGCAAGACCAACAACGGCGGCTGCAGCAACCTCTGCCTGCTCTCGCCGGGCGGGGGGCACAAGTGTGCCTGTCCCACCAACTTCTACCTGGGCAGCGATGGCAAAACCTGCGTGTCCAACTGCACAGCCAGCCAGGTAACCCCCTGCTGCCTGTCCCTGCCTGTCCCTGCCTGTCCCTGCCTGTCCCTGCCTGTCCCTGCCTGTCCCTGCCTGTCCCTGCCTGTCCCTGCCTGTCCCTGCCTGTCCCTGCCTGTCCCTGCCTGTCCCTGCCTGTCCCTGCCTGCCTGGGTATTCCCCGTGTCCCTCCCGCCGTGGTCTCTCTAGGGGTGCTGGGGTGCAGCAGAGTCTTCTGTGGGTGCAGACAGCACCTCCCTCCTGTGGCACTTCATGTTTGGGGATGTCCAGGGGACCCAGAGAGCCTCCAGCTCTGGAATGTTCTTCTGCCCCTCTCCTCAAACTCTGGGGCCTGGGGGGGGGGGGG
>VZRV01010395.1:0-221193 GCA_013398115.1 Falcunculus frontatus
ACATTGTAACCTAAGACACCAGCCCAGGACAATCCTCTATAATTCTGTGATTTGCAGAGTTGATTTTGGCACAAAAAAATGAATGCGTATCACCTCCTGAGAGGGCAATGCCATCTATAGGTGCCTTTCTCCACTCAGAAGCTTACCAGTTATAGAGCATTTATCAATATGTTCTTTTAAAATTTATTACATAGCCAAAAGCTTCCGGAGATCTGCTCAATTACTCATAGCAAGATTTATAACATATGTCCATATTTTTGTAACATCTGGCATAAGTATGGCTATCCTCATGAAAATGCAACTTTAAAATGGCAGGAAAATTTAAAATCAGTGCAAAGACTACTAGTGCAGTTGTTGAAATGCAGATGTGTCATGGTTTAACTCCAGCCCGCAGCCAAGCCCCATCCAGCAACTCGTTCACTTCCAGACCAGAGGGATCAGGGACAGAATCAGAAGGGTAAAAGGCCAAAAACTTGTGGGTTGAGGTGAAGGCAGTTTAGTAGGTATAGGAAAAGCCATGTATGCATGCAAATCAAAATAAGGAATTAATTCACCACTTCCCATGGGCAGGCAGGTGTTCAGCCATCTCAATGAGAGCCGGGCCCTATCATGTCCAACAGTGACTTGGGAAGATAAATGACATCACCACAAATATCCTCCTCTTTCCTTTCCCCACTTTATATACTGGGCATGATGCCATACAGCCTGGAATATCCCTTTAGTCTGTTGGGATCACCTGTCCTGTGTCTCCTCCCAACCTCCCATGCACCCCCAACTTCCTCACCATCAAGGCAGTGCAAAAGCCAGAAAAGGCCCTGGCTGTGTGCAAGACCTGCTCAGCAATACAAAAAAAAAAATCTCTATATTATCAGCTCTGTGCTCAGCCCTCATACCAGCCCCTGTGAAGAAAATTAACCCTACCCCAGCTGAAACCAGCATAGGATGTTTCAATCAAGTGAGCTCTGTCTTCTACATGAGGGTTAAAACTTAGAAAGGATATATTTTCCCTCTTGTCATGCTGACTGACAACAAAGCCCATTCAAATTTTTCCCTTTGCTTCTGAAAAATTAATTTGTTTACACCACAATTTGTGTCATTTAGAAACAGACAGAAAATGTTATTATTTTATGTTGACTTCCTTTATTGGGTTGTTTTTCAAAACATGGGATTGAAATTGCATACTCAGAGACGTATATGAACCTGCACACCTAACAGAACCTTTTAGGGTGGAAAGGAAATGCAAGCCAGTTAAAAAAACCCAGTTATCAATCCAACCTGCCACCTTATCTGCAGTTGTCTGCACTTTTGTTGCCATTATCACTCATCAGTTTTTTGTGTGATAAGACCCTGAGCAAGAATACTGCTGTGCCAACCACTGTATATGCACAGGTACGCATAGATATGCAGTATGCACGCATACAAACATGCACGGCTCTTCTATCTCTAGAGATTCTTCAGTCTAGGTGACTGCATGAGTCATTTAATTATCCTCTTCCAATTCACCAGTCACATTCATCTTTAAAAGAGAAATGCAAAATCTCAGGTCTTAATCAGAAAAACTGTTCATTTTCAGGGAATCAGTCTGGACATAACAAACTGAACCTTCACTTCTGGATCAGGCATGTAGCTATCCACATGGAAAATACAGGAGCAGCCTAGAATAGTCTTCTTAATTCATAGATGAACCCTTTCTGACTTGAAGAGTCACTGAATATCAATTCACCAATGAAACAGATCACCAGATTGACCCAATTGCACCCCTCGTTCCATTTTATCCAGTCATCTGCCCAGATACCATTTAACCATAGCAATATCCTCATCTAACCACACAGCCAGCAATAACCATTGCTTGGTTTTCCAGATAGAAGGCTACTAATTTTAAGGGCGCTGTGTTGTGGAAAGCAGAAATTCACTATAACTGCTCAGTGGAAAAGTCTGAACCTTTTGACGCTGTGACTAATTTTCCCAGCGTGAAGGAATTCAACCCGTTATTGGCTTCTCCCCCTTCTGATTCAGTTTCCACAGAAGCTTCTCATCCTCTTCTCCATCGGCACCAGAAGCTGGTTTCAGGAGTGTGAAAAGAGCAATCATCAGTAACTGTCAGTCCTGTGGGATTATCCTGCCTCTGAGTCACCCTCCCTGCCTGTTGTCATGGAAATCACTGTTCTGTTGTGCTGTAGGAATTGTCTCACTGCTGACCTATCATTTGAATCTGCAACTTTCCCACCCCTGGGGAATGCTGTTCACTCTCACCTCCATGTCCTGAGCATTCAAACTCTGTATCATGACCCTGGAGTCATTTCTGCTTTTTACTTTGTTATTCTGCCATACCAACGAGATATCTCCAAAGAAGAACAGATAACATTTTAGACAGGCAGGGAACAGAAGTTCTGTGAACACTGACTGAAATTATGAGGCACCAGGCATACTGGTAATGAGCAAGAAATACATACAAATTATTAAAAGGAAAGCCCAATGGGCTCAATCATGCCTTCGGAAATAGCAGACCTTATCTTTATTCATTTTTACTCCTAAGTAGCCTAATAGAGTACACAGTAAATCTACTAGACAGCTACATTAAGAAAATAATAAAATTAGATATTTAAGTTTTACAAGAAGTGATTCTTGTGAACCTTTTCTAAAGCAGCTCTTACTGTCACATAATAAAACAGTACATGAAGTAGTCCTCACATCCCACAGTCTTCTAAATTTCTGATCCAAGCAATGATAATCTTGCCAAGTCCCAAGCAGTCCTTGAAAGGTCTCACGTGAAAATAAAAGCAAAATTTCCTGAAGTTTAAGAGGAATGTTGATTTCTGTAAACAGTTTACAAGCAGGAAAATTACAGCCCTCTGTCCTGACCCGACAACAATCATCTCAGGCTGCAGCAGAAGACACCAGATGGGTGGCATTGCTTGACCTGGCTTGGGCACACAGGCGACTCAGAGGGCCCAAAATCCCCAGTATTCTCACTGCCCTTTATTTTCTCCGTCTTGCTCCCCTAGGGTCTGTAACATAATTACATCATCTGCTCTTCCTTAAACCTGGGCTGGGATTTGTTAAGTTGCCTGTAGCAATTTGCACGTCTTAGGAATTTCCACTTCCATGGTAATGAGGGGAATAATTTGCACCTTACAGAGCTTCAGCCTTTTTTTCAGACTGCTTAGACTACAGTTATGCTTGAAATCGAAGCCAGATAACCACTAAGTTTCAGGTGTGAAGTTAATGATGTTAAAATACAGCTGAATATTTTGGTAACAAATTCTAAAAGAGGATCAAGAACATTTCAAGTGATCAGGAAATATCAAAATATTCCTACCTTAGGTCAGTTTTATGAGATTAGCTGTCGTCAGGAAATTTTTTGCCATTGCAAGAAAGCAATGTTATTCATACTGGCATCAGAAAAGCAGATGGGGGGCCTATGACCAAAATCCTTCAGTAATGCAAAAAATCATACCTGCATATGCAATGACCCTGTCAAAATCCAAAGGTGATTGTCAACAAAGCTATAATTTCAGTTTCACATATACAGCTTGTCTCTTTCCTCTATTTAGCTGAAATATTTTGTTTAAATGCAGCACTATTTTTTAAATTAAGCAATTTAATTCCCAATTCTTCCAAATTTTAACATAACTGAATAAAAATTAGCCATTTCTCTTAAAACCCAGTAAAAGCACTGACAGTTTAACCTTGGTGTTTCCATCATTTAGGTAAAAAACAAGGAGAAAAAAGTCTCAAAAAGAGAGTAATAACTGTATCACTTAGAATAAAGAATTTTACTTTATCACAGTAAGCGATAATTATTTATCTTTTTAAATTTCCAATTTAAAAAAGAAGGGAAAAAAAGCTTAAAATTAAAGTCATTTCTGCTACAGAAGGATGCCCTTATAGCACTTTCTGGTACCAGAAAGGAGCCTAGGAGAGCTGGAGAGGGAGTTTACACAAAGGCACTGAGTGATAGGAGGAGGGGGAAGGGCCTTAAACTGAGGGAGGATAGATTTAGATTAGATATTGGGAAGAAACTCTTCACTGTTAGGGTGCTGAGGCACTGGCACAGGTTTCCAGAGAAGCTGTGAATGCCCCATCCCTGGAAGTGTTCAAGGCCAAGTTTGATGGGGCTCTGAGAAACCTGGTCTAGTGAAAGGTGCCCCTGTCTATGCAGGGAAGTGAAACTAGATGGTTGTTAAGGTCTCTTCCAACCCAAAACATTTTATGGTCCTGTGATTAAAAACCAAGCAAATAAAAACCTAAAATACACAAACAAAACAAACATAAAACCACACACACCAAAAAACCCCAAAACAAAACCAAAAAAAATTAAACAAAATAACTAAAACTCAGCAATTATATGTTATCCAGAAGGATTTTTAATTTTTTTTCCCAATAATAAGGAGCAGGAATTACTCTGAGCCTCAAAACTCACCATTTGATTTTACAATGAGGTACTACACAGATAAAGCTTGTCAGCTCTGATTTCTTTGATCATTTGCAGTGGGGATCCACTTCTCACATATTGAAAACTTTTACATGCAACTTTTGGCCCACTTACTAATTAATTGAAAAAAACTCCAGCAAATAATTTCTGTCTGAGACTCCCATCACTTCTCATTTGACAAATACTGCCATTCTAATTAACAGCTTTACTTGCTAAATGTATATAAGCTGTCAAACAAGTTCTGGATGTAGCCTCTGGCTCTGAATAAGCCTCTGGCTTATTTTTATGTTGAGCAATTTTTATGTCAAAGTTGTTGAGTGGTTCCTCTGCTGAGGAAGAGAGATAGTGTTTATATATTGATAAGAGAAAGAGGGTAAAATCAAAAATTGGAAATGACACATTTGGGATTACCTTTTCTCAGGAGAAGACTAGAAATGAGACCTTAAAAGGGTTTCCATCTATATGGATCAAATGTAACCTTTCTGAAAAGGTTGCTGAAATAGTGAGATGTTTAATTCATATCCTTGGATGCTGCTTTACATCAGTTTATTTTTATGCTCAGCTCTAAAGGAGTGAAGATGTCAAGTTTCCTGAAAAATAATAGTTGGACTCATCAAGTAGGGTTAGCAGTGCTTTGGAAAGTTTTAAGCAGGTGAACAATTCCAAGGACACCTTTTGATTAACAAATTCTTTCACCAATTCTTTGAAGGACAGAGTTGTCTGTGAGTCACCACCTGTTTTTAAAATGTTTACAAGTGAATTATTATGTGGTGTAAATGATCAGTGCCACATTACTTTAGATGTATATTGAATGAGTTACAGTCCTTTTAATTTTGTTTAGACCATGTCCTGAAAACACCCTTCACATGTTCCTACAATTAAAATTATTATATTTCTCTAAAAGAACCTCTCATTGCATACTGGAAAGTATTTCTTGTGGACAATAACAAACATAACAATTTGCCAGACTATTTTTAAATAATGTAAACATCAGCTAAGGAAATATTCAAAAATTAAAGGCTAAAACACAGTGTTCATTTCCCATAAAACAAGCATTTAATAAAGATAATGCTTTGCATTCTATTTAAGTTACTTTTGTAAGTACATTTAAATAGAATTGTTTCTGTAATAATAGTGGTTATGGCGGTAAAAAAATCCCTTACATTGCAAATGTAACAGATATTTGGTTTATGAGAAGTCATTAACTCATAACTCATCCTGAGAAAGGAGTCTGGGGAGGAGAGAGTGAAGAGAGGGAGAGAAGGAGGTGGGAAGCAGAAGTGAGGTGCAGTTAGAGTCAGAGTAATAAAACTTTTGTGAACATCTTATGAGTTACAAATTATGGGTAATTTTTTCCTTATTAACCCTAATGCAGGCAACATCTATACATAACCCAAGATAAACAGGAATTAAGCAGTTTTCCAGATGAAAGATTGCTCTGTTACTTGCAAAGCAGTACATTTTAGAGTATGTAGCAGCTGAAACTCTGGAGCAGATGATGAAATCCCAGCGGATGATAATAGAAAAGGAAGAGAAAGAACTGAGAGATCTGGAGAATATCAATGGAGGTGGACAAAGCAAGGAAAGACTTTTCTGTCAGTTCTGTTGGTGGAATTAGCAGGGTAACACCTCTGGAAGTAAAAAGTGAAGGACACCCTATGATAAGGAAAAAAAAGAATGGACATCTGAAGGGAAGCATGCAGAAAGCAGGACCTTATTCTGGCAAGAAGGTCTCACTAGTGACCTTGATGACAACTGCTATTGCTGACAGCAAAAAGAGGAAATCTGGCTAAAACAGTTCAGCTGAAAGGTCAGATAAGAGCCTTTTAAAATTACTTTTTTACATTTAAAACTACATTTACATTTTTCACATTTAAAGTTACTATTTTATTCAGATAGTTGTAGATTAACCGTGAAAACTCAGTGAATAGGGACTGGAAAGCATAGATCCACTTGACAAAACAGACAAGTTAGTCTTCTGCATCTTACCTATGAAGTGTCATTTGCAGATGGAGTTTTTATCACTTCCTTTGAAATATTTCTCTCGGGATTTTGCTGCTCAGATTTATTTTTTTTCCTGAGTTACATGTTTTAGTTATACCTTCTTGTTCTTGTTATTTTTACAAATATTCATAGGTTTGCTTTCCCTCTGTCTTGCTTCTTTTCTCAATTATATCCAAAGCTTATCTTTGATCCCAAACTATTATGTGGTGTTTTATATTTACTTGTAGGGATGGGGATAGGCAAAGAAGAGCAAGAAATGGTCAAAGAAGATTATTTGATCTCTTTGTATTTTCTTTACACTCTTTGCTTCCTCATTCCTCAGAAATGCACATGGTATGTGAAGAGAAACCTGGTCTTCAGAGCATCTAGATGGCTGTATTAAAGGAGTGGAAAACAGCACATCAGAACATTACCACATAGCCAAGTAGGTGTGCACTGAGTTTAGAACCCTTTTTGCTCACTTTTGTCTTCAGTTGCAGCAAGTATTTTATGTAGCATTACAAATAGAACCACCATAATTTTATATACATTGACATGCTGTGGGATTTTCTCTATCAGTGTAAAATATGGGTCTTCTTTGCCCTTGGCTGAGTTGTACAGTGACCACCACCTTCAGCTTTGGAACTGTAGTTTGATCAGCGGTAAGATGGTGGTAACAAAATGCGCATCTCTTCCAGAATTACCACGCTTAGGGGATGTAGACAGGAATCTTCCTGTCTCTTTGTTGAAGGGATAGGTAATCCAATTTATTTTAAGAATTTATTTATTTTCACATATGGGTTTGATCTTGAGGTCTTGATCAAGTATCAAGACGTCAAATTATTTTGTAAAACAGTATTTTCATTTCTGAGCCAGAAGAACAGAAAAACAGATATAAATCCTGGTGCAAGATGCCTGGCCATCAAATATGGATTTAAAAAAGGAAGAAGTGCTTAAAATCATGGTATCATATAAGCAAAATCTTCTTCACAGCTGAAAGACCACACAGACTTATGGGGCTTCTGTTTCCCTCTTTAAATAGAACAAAACCACAACCCAGGTAATAATTAATGAGTGTTGGAAAGCCTGGGCTGCCAGTGGAGGCAATCTGCCCTGATGGCTATTTTCCACCTACTACAGCAGTTCCCTGGCTTAAAGACTCAGCAGATTAAAGACACAACTGTGGCTATGATAGCCTGGTTCTGAGTATCAGAATGATCCCTTGAGCGGGATGGCTGTGAGCGGTTCAGAAACAGAATTATCCTGGGATGCATGTTACCTGGGACAGTGTTCAGCACTGCTATTGAGAGAACACATCAGGCATCTGCAAAGGATAGGATTCCTGCAGAGCAAGCAAAAACAGTTCAGATCAGCCCTTCACTGTTAATTCTGTTACCTGCTGCATCTCCTGTGCTCCTGTTTCTAGTATTGAGTTTTCCCTGCACATATTACTTTTAGAGTATTCCTGGTGACAATCACAGAACTGACATGGTACACTCAGAACTTTCTCAGTCTTAAGCCAAAATGAAGATATGCAGGATATATTGCTGGGCAGATGCAGGATATGTTAGTTCTGTTAGCTGCTCTAAGCAAAATGAAAATCTGAGATAATTTAAATTAGGTTTCTTTCCACACATGGGCTTCTGCAAGAGCAGCATATCTCTGTGTCTCTGATAATACAAAAATGTTTCAAGAAAGGATTAGAGAGAGTTCTTAAATGTAAAGCAATAACAAAGGAGGACAATTATAGGTTTTTTCTCTTTTCTTTCTACTCTATTAACTTCCCTTTCTTGCATATATTAATTTCAGCCAAAAGCTTTAATATATTGTCAAACCAGATGCTACATAGAGCACTCAGTCCCCAAACTGGTTTTTTCACTCCTCCCTGTTTTCTCCGCATGCAAGATTTTGTTGTGAGGTAGGAATACTTCATTCATCCACTCCATTGGGCTTTCTAAAGCGAGTCAGATGCAATGCTCTGAGATAAAAATTGTGCTTTCGAATTGATGTAAGGAAAGCTCTAAGTTTTTTTCTGTGTAACCAAGGCAGTTTATAAAGGTGAAGATTTGTTCATCACACACCACTAGAATAAAAAATTAAGATCACATACCATTTAAAAAACCATCTGCAAACCTAAGTTTTTCTCTTAATGTCTTATGCTAAACTGAGATATATTCAAATTCAGCAAGGTCCTGCCATTTGGTTTCAAACTGGGCACAACCTATTTGCATTAGTTTATAGTACTGAAATCTTAGGATATGACATAAATCTCTTCTTTGATAAAAGTTCCTTGTCTCTCTCCAGCCTCTCTGCTCCAGAATATTTTTGTGCACAGTCCTTCACAGGCACTTTAAGAAAGAAAGTTATGCCTTTGAATGCTATGTTTCTTCATCCTAGATGTTAGTACCACAACACATAAAACTAGTGCATTTACTTAGCCAAAAGAGAGGGGTTACTGTAACTTTTATGTAAGTTCTTGGCATTATTTACTTAGTTTATATATATACATGACTTAATATAGCAGTAGGAAAAATACAGATAAAATTTGTGTTTGAGCAAAACATGTTTCATAGGTGATGGCCCTATGCTTAAATTATTTTAGATTCAGTTTGAAAAGTAGACAGAAGTTATGATAAAGTGAGAAGTCTATGTGATTACCATGTAATTTTGCTTGGTCTCACAGCTTTAACAGGTTGTCTTCAGCTTGATTCCCGCAAGCTGAAGTGAATTATTCTCTCTGGTGTAGACAATTTCCCTCTGAGTGATGAAAGAACTTTTTTTTGTGAAGGACGAGAACAGCAAAAAAGAAGAAACCTAGCTTTCTGGTTACCTTTCTTAAAAGGTAAGAGAGGCAAACTGCCAGTAAATAAACCATTGCATCTCTCCTTCATGGGCCCTGTCCCAAACGGTGACAGAGTCAAATTACCTATAAACCACAATTTCCTTCAAACAGCAGATGAGAACCCTTACTGAAACAGAAGCATTATCTCTGAAGCAATTTTGTGTCTGTTTCACAGTTTATTTCGTGATGATAACTCTCTCTCAACAGGCGTCTCTCCACAGATTGAAAGAAACACATCTTCAACACCCTTGCCATGTACAACTTGTTCTGACCTGAAGAGTTTCATTCTTGAAGGATTTGCAAAATGAGGGGTTTTTATTTGCAGATTAAATCCTTCCAACCATATCAAATTGAATTTGATACTAATTTGATTTATAAAAAGGTAATCCTAAACATGCAAATCAACTAAGTATTTGAGCTCTGTTGAGTCTTAGGTTCTTCTTCAAATGTTTTCCTTCACAGTGGCTTTCTGTGCCAGACTTCCTGGCTTCTCCCACCCTTGATGCTGTTGCCTTCAGTTTCCCACCAAGATGATTTGTTACTGTACTTCTACATTTCAGGACATCATCTTTTGACAATGAGGTGAAATATTTCTAAACACAATCTCTGTAGATAACTCACAAAATTTTTGGTCAATTAAGTTTTTGATGGTATGGATTATTTGAAAAAATTTAAAACTAAAGCAAATTGAAGTGTCCTGTTGTTTCTTTCTTTTTTTTTTTTTTTTTAAGTGTTTTAAGGCAGGGGGGAATGTTTTTTGTTTTGGCAAGACTGGTTTATTTTTTCAGCAAGTAGTATAAGATTTATCACTTTAATTTCTGCAGCAAAACAAAAAAAAAATAAAGAAGTTCCCTTTATTGTTTATTTCAACAGAGACTTGAGCCGTTAATACCTACTCTGTATACTGGATATAAAATGAACCTATTGGAAAAAAATTTAAAACCATATTCAGTGCTAGGCCTTCTTCCAGGGCCAGCCCCCATACCACAGAATCACAGGATTACAGAATGGGTAAGGCTGGAAGGGACCATAGTGGGTCATCTGGTCCAACCTTCCTGCTGAAGCAGGGCCATCCTAGAGCACACAGCACAGGATTATGTCTGGATGTTTTTTGAATATCTCCAGTGACGGAGACTCCACAACCTCTCTGGGTAGCCTGTTCCAGTGCTCAGTCGTTCATACAGTAAAGTTCTTCCTCATGCTCAGGTGAAACTTCCTGTGCAACAATTTCTTGTCCTGTTGCTTGGCACCACTGAGCAAACCCTTGTTCCATCCTCTACATAGTCCCTTCAGATGTCCCTTATAGACATTGATGAGGTCCCCTCTCAGTTATCTCTTCTCAAGGCTTAACAGGCCCAGCTCCCTCAGCCTTTCCTCATAAGAGAGATGCTCCAGTCCCTTGATCATCTTTGCTGCTCTCCGCTGGACCTGCTCCAGGAGCTCCCTGTCTCTCTTGTCCTGAGGAGCCCAGAACTGGACACAGCACTCCAAATGTGCCTCACCAGGGCTGAGCAGAGGGTCAGGATCACCTCCCTCAGCCTGCTGGCAGTGCTCTTCCTATTGCACCCTGGGATGCCATTGGCCTTCTTGGCCCCCAGGACACACTGCTGGCTCATGGACAGCTTGCTGTCCACCAAGACCTCATGTCCTTATCCACAGAGCTGCTTTCCAGCAGATCAACCCTCAGCCTGGGGTTATTCCTCCCCAGGTGCAGGACCCTGCACTTGCCTCTGTTGAATTTCATGTTTCTTCACTTCCCATCCTCCAGCCTGTCAAGATTCTTCTGAAGGGCTGAAGAGCCCTCTGGGGTATCAGCCACTGCTCCCAGCTTTTTGTCATCAGTGAACTTGCTGAGGAGGCATCTGCCCCTTCATCCAAGTCATTGAGAAATACATTAAGCAACACTGGGCCCAGTATGTAACCCTGGGGGACGCCACTAGTGACAGGCCTCCAACTAGACCCTCTGCCACTGATTATGACCCTCTGGGACCTGCTGTTCAGCCAGGTCTTATTATACCTCACTGTCTAGTCACCCAATTCAAACTTCCCAAGTTTGCCTATGAGGACATTTGGTGAGACAGTGTCGACAGCCTTGCTGAAGTCAAGGTAGACAATACCTACTGTTCTCCCCTTGTCCACCCAGGTAATTGTTTCATTGTAGAAGGCAGTCAAATTGGTCAAGAATTATTTATTTTGGTGAATCCATGCTGACTGCTTCTGACAACCTTCTTGTCATCCATGTGGATATTGATGGCCTCCAGAGCGAAGTACTCCTTTACCTTTCCAGGGATTTAGGTGAGGCTGACTAGCTGATAGTCCCCCGGGTCCTTCTTGTCCTTGTTGAAGATTGGAGTGACATTTGCTTAATTTCAGTCCTCAGGCACCCCTCTGGATCACCACAACCTTTCAAATAGGATCACGGCAACATCTCAGCACTCCTGGATGCATCCATCAGGGCCCACAGATTTTTAGATGTCATAATTGGTTAGATGTTCTCTCAAGGTGAACCCAACTCCCCCTGATGAAGGGAAAGTGTCTCTTCCAACATTCCTTTACCCTGGTGTCCTGAGTCAAAGATTCGTGAGGGCTGATCCTGTCAGTGAAGACCAATCCAAAGAAGGTGTTCAGTAACTCTGCCTTCTCTGTGTCCTGTTAGCTCTGCATTTAGTAGCAGGCCCACATCAATACTATCATACCACTATAAAAATACAAAAACTTACATAATGAAAACTGACCTGCTTATCATAATTTGTCCAGATTAAAGCTAAGTGATAGGATTTGTCTGTTGAAGCCATATGAGCCACTGCAGAGACACAAGCTCTTACTGCTCCTGGAAGTGAAGGCTACTATTGGCTGCACACAGTGAATTTGCTCCATAAACATTCCTGTAGCTTGACAGTAGTTTTGTGTCAGTCTTCTCAGACAGAGTAATAATGCTGGTTATTTTATGTTTTCCCAGAGGTGGGATTCTCTGGCTTCATCATCATTCCTGCTTCTTGTAGACATACACCAGTGTGCTCTGCAAGCCAAGGATGAAATGGAGAGGTCTCTCCACAGCTCCTTACCTCATAGGTGAGTGCTAAATCACAAATGTAGCTATGGTTTTCCACTGAAGAATTAGCAAGGGAGTATACAATTAATGCATATAAAAGTGTACATCTAAACACAGATATGAGATGGAACTTTCCAAAATGTTTCTCACAAAGCATCAGAAGATGGTTTAAATAACCTGGTATCCTGTAGTCACCCGAGTATTGGATCTGTTTTACTTAAAATATGATGTATTTAGATGAATGCTACTTTGATTCATTTCCATCACAAAAGCTTGCACAGGTTAAATGCAAAACAACTCCCCACCTGCACTACTTCATTATGATTTTTATCATTTGAGATACTAGTTCATTTTCTCACAAAAATCTATTTTAAATTACTTTAGACAGACTCATGAGCCCAGGAGAATTGTTGTCATATAACATTTTCAATTAATTATTATATCTACTGCTCCTCAGCAGGCTTTTCCAGGAGAGTATGATGATTAGCCTTTGCCTGTCAGACAGACAACGCACACAGCACAAACACAAACTGCTTTCCAAAGATCTGGATGTTATTTGCGCAGTAGAAAGGTCGCAGTCATAGATAGGTAAACATGAAATAAGAAAACAGATGACAGGTCAAGCCAACCCTCCACAGTCCCTGAATTTCAGAGACTCACTCCTAGCAGCCTATGTTTACTGTTCCTTCCAGTCTGCTGCAGTGCTGCTACATGAAAACTTAACCTTTGCAAGTGGAACAGTAATTTCCAGTCTTTCTAAAAAGCATCCATCCCTTTTCAGCTCTGCAACTCCCAGTTCACATCTGTCCTGTTAAAGGTCAGTGCAATAGTTTGTCATTTTTCTCATCAACAATTTTACAACTTGAATATCCAGTACAGAACATTTAAAACCCCCTGCTGACTATCAAAACATTGGCAGTAGAAAGAAAACGCAAATATTTTTGAATGAAGAGTAGCAAATTAATTGAAGAAATAACAATCTGCTTCTAGACACTTGCTGAGCTAAAGAAGAAACTAAATTATAACAGAAATAATTTAGAAAGAATTAGCTATGACATTTACAGGATTTTTTTTTCTGAGCATGAGAAATAGGAATATGCAAGCAATCATTCACAGATTACTTACAAACTTGACCTCCAGTGAATCTGCATCAAAACACATATGACCAAAGCAAAACCAGAATGGAGGGTTATAAAAACATGGATATTAGGAATCCACTCTCTTAATAAAGCAAAAGACCCCAGATAACTTCAGGACCAAAATAAGCAGTTTTGGTTTTGTTTTTTTTTTATTCCATTAAGGTGACCACAGAACAGAATACATTGGAAGGGACATCTGGAGGTCATCTGCTTCAAACACCTCACTCAGCCCAGTTCCACTTAGATGGGCTGTGATCAGTCACATTCTGGATATCTCCAAGGATAAAGAATCCCTGGGCCCCTCTTGAAGCATTTTGTCATCCTCATGGAGAAAATCTTAGTTGTGTTTAATCAGGATTTCCATTCTTGAAGATTTTGGCTGTTACCTGGGACATTTTGAGTTGATTTCTCAGTAAGAAGTCTGTGCTTTTTGTAAGTTTTGTGCTCTTTTGCTGTGGAGAGTGTTATAAAAATTAAATCCAGTACCAATCACACATACCCTGTCATACTGGTACTCTTAAATTACATCAGAAATTGTGTACCTCTCTTTCCCAGATAATCTGGAACAAAACAGAAATAGTAAAGCAGAGAAAGTAATGAGTTGTTTTGGTTTTGACATTCCTCTGTGCCAAGCACAGATCTAAAATTAAAAAGAAGCTATTTTTGAGGAACATCTTTTAGCTCCTTGGTTCTGGATATCTCTAACCTGCAAGAGCTTTCAAAGTCCTGTACAGCGCATTAGTATGGTGCAATTCTATTACAAGAAAATAATTTCTAAATTCATTCCTTTTCCTTTTTGCATAGGTGCAGGTAGAATAGGACCTTGAAGAAAAGGGTGGATGACAAGCATATTGTCCTACTGGGAGAGGAGAGAAAGAGGCAGGGAAAGACTGGGAAAGAGAGAGAAAGAGATTTCTTTTTTTCTTCCTTTTTTTTTTCTCCCTAAAGTAGCCAGAGTTATCAAGTTTCCCTGCCATATGTTTGCTTCCAATTCAATTCTAGAATCCTTTCCCTGTCTGGACTTGAGTGCACCAGACCATTTAATCTTCCTAAAACAAGGACAAACATGTTTTTGCAGAGGCTAATACTTTAATCCTCGGGAGTATCTATACGAGTGTATAGTGTGCAACACTGGTTCTTTCCAGCTGTGAAACTTCTGTGTCGTTTTATGTGAAGCTCTGTGCACTGCAGTAAGGAATGTCTATTGGAGCTCAGAAAGTGGCCTTTTTCTTTGTGGACCTTGTAAAACATCTGTGACCCTTGTGGAATTATTTTATACCTTTAATTTTTCCTCATTTATTTGAACACATGTATTTTAGAGAAATTTACAAGGACAAGATTGACATAGAGCAGTACCCGTATTATTTTAGGTATTTCTTTTTTCTCAGAATTACAGATTATGCAACTAAAATTAAAACAAAGAGCACAACATCTGTATTACATAGAATTTAAAAACAGTTTCTTCTTTTTAATTTTGTGGAGTTTTCTCCAAAAAGGTCTGTGATCCAGCAGTAACATTAGAAACAGTTTTTAAACAGGGAAAGGTATTGCACCATGAAGCCAAATTAAAGAGTACATAAGGTTAATTAACCACCTAGAAATATACATAAGTCTCTATTTGACTTTTGATAGTATCTGCATAGGTAATTTTGGGAATAAATTGAGATAATATACCTTAGTATATTAGAAAGTTCTTTAGCCATTGACCTTCATGGTTAGGCAACAATCTGTACCATTTTTATTTTTTTTAATCCATGAATCAATATTATCTAGAATATCAACTGCAATGACAAGGACCTCAAACAGTGTTACAGTTCAGCTAGATCAGATCAATTACTTTTCCGTGAAGCCAGGACAGCATTTTCAAAAGTCCCGCAGTTCTCCTTCTGAAGCAATTTCTGAACTTGAAAGTTCAAATCCCACTGAAATGTAACACAAGTCCTGTTCATTTCAGGAATCTTTGAAAGTTTGCTTATTAAGCTTCCAAAGCTCAGATCTTCAGAGATACCCAAGTGCCAGTGTTTCACAGGTTTCAGTGAGAGCTTGCTAGTCATTCAAATGCTTTTAAGCAGTGATACATAGGTCTTTGCTGAAAATCAGATGGAAACTGCTTTGAAAATGTACATAGGTCCCAACAAGAAATTTCCCCAAAGCAGTGTGAAAAGAAATAGTAGGAAAACCAAACTATTCTTCTGAAATCAAGTAACTTGGCACTGGCTGCCACATAGAGATAGTTTTTTGTCTTTGTTGTGATGCAATCTTCTGTCCTAGCTGAGCTATGTCAGGACAACTTCAGTTACAGCTCTGCACTGAATTTAGTTACACCTTCTACAAACATCAGAGCAAAGGAAAATACTTAAATCATTTGCATTAGCAACTGAATAGCTAAAAGTCCCCTAGCTGGGGAAAGATCCCCTACTGATGAAAGTAGAGTTTTTAATCAGGTACTGGGTCCGCCTGGGGTGGAGTTGATTTTCTTCACATCACCTCATATGGTGCTAGATCCTGCATATGTGGCCATTCTGAACAGCACTGATAACAGACCATTTATCTCGCTATTGCTGAACAGTGCCTTAGAGTGACAATTCCTTCTGTGTTTCTCACTCTCTCTCCCCTCCAGGCAAGTAGACTGAGGGCAGGCAAGAGGGTGGTAGAGGATGTAGGTGGGACAGCTGATCCCAAGTGACCAAAGGATATCTCATGGTTATATATAACATCATGCTCAGTGACTAAACTGAAGGGACATTTTCCAGTGTCACCCTTGTTCAGGGACTGGTTGAACACCACGCAGCTCGTGGTATGTGATTGCTCTTGCATCACTTGATTTTTGTTATATTTTGTTTCCTTTCTCCCCTCCACATATTAAACTGTCTTTATCTCAATCACAAGTTTTCTTACTTCTGCCTTTCTGAACCTCTCCCCTGTCCTGCTGTAGGAAGTGAGTGAGTAGCTGTGTGGGCCTGAGCTGCCTACTGGGGTTAACCCATAAAAAAACAGATCACACTTTATGCTCAAAAATGCAACCTTCCAAAGAGTATTGCAGTATGGCTGCCACAGCTCACATCTTTCAGATAGAGGTAAGCAACTTTGGAAGATCCTGACTTTTTCTAGTTATGTAGTCATAGCTTTGAAGTACTTCAATTCATGTATTTTTTTTTCTCTTTCAATTCAGAGTGGAATAGAAAGTATCAAAAGGACTTTGATAAATAAAAGAAATAAACACTTTGAGAAATAAACACTGCTGATAATTTCTGTGTGATTATCGAATCATGGAATCATAAAAATTGGAAAAGTCCTCTAAGATCATGGAGCCCAGCCTTTAACCTAACACTGACAGGTGTGCCACCAAACCATGCCCCTAAGCACCCCATCTACTTTCCAGGGATGGCAATTCCACTGCTTCCCTGGGAAACCTGTTCAAATGCTTGACCACCCTTTCCATCTAATCTAAACCTTCCCTGGTGAAACCTGAAGCCATTTCCTCTTGTCCTGTCACTTGTTACTTGTGAGAAGAGGCCGACCCCCACCTGGCTGCACCCTCCTTTAGGCAGTTGGAGAGAGCCATAAGGCCACGCCTGAGCCTCCTTTTCTCCAGGCTAAACAGCCCCTGCTTTCCTAGACACTCCTCACAGGACTTGTGCTCCAGACTCTTCATCAATTTTTTGCTCTTCCTTGGACATGCTTCAGCAAATTGGAAGAGAATTTTTAAAATTTCACAGCAGATAATGCTCACACGAAGTGTAAGCTTGATTTTAGAAAGTCATGCAGTCCAGGTAGCTCCTTCCTCCTGAAAGAACTAGTGTCAATTTTATCTGAGCCATCTTTGGCTCAGGAATAGTTTCTCATTTATTCCTAGAAGCCCCCTGTTTCGTGGAGATGGGTGATAAAATAGAAATAGACAAGGTAGGCGAGACCCATCACCTAAAATTAAGGATCAGAGTCTCTATTTACCTCGTCTCAGTTTGATGGTTCTTAGGGAGGAGTATGTGTGACAGAGAAAAATCTAAAAACCCATCCATCTGGTCATTCAAGAGGGAGAATTTTATCAGATATTTGCTAAGAGGGAGAATTAAGTCTTGAAGCACCAAGACTTAACCAAATGGTGATGCTGAAATAATGGGGTAGCCTCAGGAGTTACCTTAATCATTTTCCTATTCTATAGCTTGTGCTCAACAAACTTTTTCCTTATCTTACGTGATTTGCTCTGATAGAGCTCGAAATCTTACTTTTTCCTTACTAGAGCATAATTAAATAAATGTGTTAAAATGCCTGTGAACTTTCACTCCACAGCAGCTTTAAAAAAAACCAATATGAGCACTGTTAAGAGCACATGATTTCACAATTTACGCAAAGGAATGTAAGAGTGCTATCTGGCCTCTGCAAAACAGTCTTCCTCTAAAGCACAAAGCTTATTGCCTGCCACTATTAGATATTTCAACTATTTAAGTAAATGCTGTCATATTTTTTAAAATGCTACCAATTACTTAAAATTTCAGTGCAGAACTGGCCATTAGAGTAAATCTTTGTTTCTGACAGAACTCATTGATTCACATGGGGAGAGATTTCAGTTCACAAAACTCACTGGGTTTTTTCCATATCTTTACTGCTCTTTGCAACACTGTTCTCTTCATTTAAGTGAAACAATAAAAGTAGCCCATATTCCTCCCAAATTACTTCAGTTACCTTGTGGAGCTACTACTGAGTTCCACCATCTCATGTTAGTACATTTTTTAAAATCTGAGCAGCAAAATAGAAATCAATTCCTGTCTTTGATGTCAATATTTTCAAAAATGTCCTAGCATTCTGTTAAGCAGCAAAGTGTTTTTAAAAAGCATCCACATTGTTTGATCTCTTTCACAGGAATACTGTGTTTTGCCTAGTTATAAGGATAGGGATGAAGCCTGACTGCATCCAGATTTTCTCAGACTTGACAAGCAGGCCTGGGAGTTGTCTGAATTGACAAAAGTCATGCCTATGTACCTTCCATAAACTGTACACATCTTGGAACTAAGAATCATTTTCAGGTGTATCTAGTATGCAAGCAAGATGTATTAAAATAGGAATGAACCTAAAAGAACTGACTTCTAACCTCCTTTACAGGACTGTTGTTGTGGGGTTACTTCAGAGTGTGTGGAGCTAAATGCAATGTTTGACTTGTGGAATTGATAATAATTTTTTATACTCTTGTGTGAGTTTTTCAAGAAGTTAGATGACATCTGCACTTCATTCACATGGGGACACAATCTGTATAGGAGAAAGTTGCTTGAAAAATTAAACAGGCCAAGGCTAAAGTTTTAGAACATATTTCCGGACTTTTTAATTATCTGGGAAAGAAAAGGTAGTCAAATACTTCAGCTGCTTGCCAGCTATACTGCACAAAGAATCTGGCACTATTGCCCACTTTGGAATTGAAAACAGAATTTAATTTCTAATAGAAGGGAAAACATACACAACTTCAGGAAAAGGCAGATGCTGTTGGCTGATCCTAACATATCCAAATACCACATGCATTGCAATTAGGAAAACTTACTTAAAAAAACTTTATGAAGGAGTGAGCTGATATGCATTGCTGAACCCAAATGTTTTGCAGGGGTGGCAAAAAATACATGGCATTCAAATATTTTCATTCTCATGAAATAAAATATTTCTGCTCATAGAGCTCATAGAGCTCAGTGGGGTATCTTCCACACTACAGAGCCCTGTCTGTGTCCTGGACATGACAGGCTGCAGGAACTCACTGGCCATCAGAAACACGTGTTGCTCTAAGTAGAGTTGCTCAGAGCCATTCTGCTCTGTGGCCTGTTCATCCTGGGCTGGCCAGCAGCCCAGCTGGCCCACGGCACCCACCCAACCAGCCTGCAGTTTTCCTTGCCAGGCATCTCTGCAGCACTGCCATGGGGGTCAGGGTGCCTGGGGACTGCCTCCTCCAGTTTCAGTCCCTGGCACGGCCTCAGCCAGAGGGATAATTCCTCCTTCTTGCCTAACATTGCCAAGACAGCGGAAACTTACAGAAATGGAGCAAGGTATCTGACATTTCTACAGTTTGGAATCACCAGGACACACGTTCAAATCAAAACCATGGAAGCGTCCAACTGTCACATGTTGCTGCTCCTCACTCTCTTGCGTACATGCTGACCAGAAGAAGGAGACAAACTGACTCCACAAACAAGAGAATTTTCTCATGTCAATAAGCCACGTTTCAAACACACAAGTGGAAAACCAGAAAAACCTGCTAAAAGAACTACAAACCAGTCCCAAATTCTGTATGCGTTGCCACAAGCACATCTCCTATTTCTGTTATGAATATAGTTCAGTCAGGCCATCCTGCCTACTCATCCTTTGTGCCATGGAGATCTATTCTCCAAGTCACAGACTCACAGGTGGCCCTGGCAGGTAACTCCCCAGTCCCAAACCCATAACTCTTTTGAAAGGAAAGCAGATCTCACAGAGCTCTTGGCTTGTCCTCGTTTCATCAGAAGGCCTCACTGTGAACCCAAGCATATAAACCGTGCAATTAATAAGAACTCACCTGTCTCTTATCTAGACAACCAACTAAAACTTCTTTGTTACGACCATTTTTTGCATTTTAGCATACTTGGACTGTTTTCTAAGAATGAACGTTCCATACAACTGGAATAGAGATATTCAGGTAAAGCTGTTTAAAGATGTGATTGAGTTCCAAGCCAAAACAAAGTCCTCAGAACTGAGTTTTCTGAAGAAGTGAGTGCAGTTGCTTTTCTATGGTAGGTTGCCATAAACCCCATAAACCCCAAGTATCCCCTGGTTCATTGTCTAAGGCTGAATGGTTCAAGCTTCAAACTTTCTGGCTTATTTATTAAATAAACCAAACCAGACCAGATCAGACAAAATAAAAATAAAATTTAAAAAAAAAATTTAAAAAACGAAACAAAACTAAACTAAAATAAAGAAACATTTCAACAAGCTCCCTTAAGCAAGGCATAACTGATGAACACTGTCCTGTCCCACTGACCTCAGCTTGACCTTTTCCACCTCTGTCTCCACAACAAGAACAAGTAAATTATTTCCTCAGGAGCAGTGAGACCAATAAGCAGACCAGGAGTACAGTCCTCCTAATTTCCAGTCCCCTTCCCAGCATCCAGACTTCAGCTAATCCTCAAAGAAACATGTCCACAAACCAGAAACAATCTATTTGGCTGTTAATCTCTCAACAGAGAGATTACAAAAGAGGGAGTTTTCACATTTGAGCTTACTTTACCAAGACAGTTGTTTCTTTACTGTGTCCACAATATTATTTCTCCTAGTCATGTTTTGCCTAATGTGAAACAGCAGAGTTCCTTAAGTTTTTTTCTGCCTTTTAAAACAGCCATACACAGTAAGCCTGACAGATACTCCCAGCAGGAACAGCTCCAATAGGACTGTTGCTTTTCTGGTTTGTTTTTAATAATAAAAAAAAATATGTTAAGGTACTAACTAAAGCCAAAACACATGGACACTTCTCACACAAAGGCTCCTATTCCAGATTTCATTCATCTCGTTTTGCCAGTACTGCAATATACCCTAACTACTACATCTGTAGCTACATACAGTGGGAAGCAGAAAAAGTAAGAGGTTTAACTCTTCATTCAAAAGAACCTGAAAGCTCTTTTACCACTGGGAGATTATGTGTATACAGTTTCTTTAGCTCTTAGGTACTGTTTTTCTCAGGGCAAGGGAAGTGAGAAGAGCGAAAGAGAAGTCAGTGCATTGCATTTAACTTCATTTTTTTAGCCACATGTAATTTTCTGGCACATATTTTATTCTTTTAAGCTTTTGTAGGTTCTATTTCTTCATTGAACACCTGCACATCCAAAAGGTTGGTAAAACTCAACTTTACAAGGCTTTTAACTCTCTTTCTCATAACATCCTCATAGGCAAACTCAGGAAGTGGGGACTGGATGAATGGACAATGAGGTGAATTTGGAACTGACTGGACAGCAAAGTTCCAGAGGGTCTGTCAGTGGCACAGGATGTAGTTGGAGGCCTCTCATTGGTGGTGTCCCTAAAGGTTCCATACTGGGCTCAGTATTCTTTTACTTGTTCTTCAGTAACTCGGATAAAGGGGCAGATGCCTTCTTAGCAAAGCTGGGAGCAGTGGCTGATCCACCAGAGGCCTGTGTAGCTCCTCAGATGGACTTCAACAGGCTGGAGAGGTGGGCAGAGAAGGGGAGATCTCATCAATATCTACAAGTATTTGAAGAGAAGGTGCCAAGAGGATGGAGACAGGCTTCTCAGTTGTGCCCAGAAATAGGACAAGAGGCAATGGGCAGAAATTAGTGCACAGGAAGTTCCACCTGAACATGAAGAAGAACTTCTTACTGTGCAGGTGAGAAAGCACTGGAACAGATTGTCCAGAGAAGTTGTAGAGTCTTCCTGGATGTATTCAAGTACCACCTGGTTGCAGTCCTGTGCAGGGTGCTCTAGGGTGACCCTGCTTGAACAGGAAAGTTAGACCAGATTACCCACTGTAGTCTCTTGTAACACTACCTGTTCTGTGATTCCTTGGAAATGGAGATTCACTGGGCACCAAATATGAGATAAGAGACCACATTACACAAATCACTGTAATAAATGTCATTCACTGAATGCACTGTAGCAGCTGTGATCTGCTGGTGACTGTGCATCTCTCGTTCCCACAGTGCATGAACTGTCTCTTAACAGTACACTTAGTACCACAGACAGGAAGGAGGTGATTTAAGAGAACTCTAAAACTGCTCCTAGTTCAGTCTGTCCACAGATGCACCTGCAAATCCCTGTTTGGTATTAAGCTGTTTAGCAACAAAATGGAAACTGTCTTTCCCAGGTGGTGTAAATAAGCCAAATCCCAAAGCATGCAGTTTACATTCAAAAACACTAATATATCAAGGCAAGAGAAATTATCTGTGTAAGAGGACCTCTGCATCACCCCACTGCATGATTTATTTCTTTTTTCTGAAAGATAGTCTTCCTTTCTCACATAGACTCATACTCTGTCTATACTCCCATACTAGATCCTGTGAAAAAAAAAAATAAGCCTTTATATCTTCCTTGTATCTTTTCAGCCCATTGGCCAATTTAAAGAGCATTTAAAGAGTATTAAGGGACAGATTCAACTCATATACAGTACATGCCTCTGAGAAAAACTCCTTACTGAACATCTAGAAAGTTCTGTGTAATATTCTACCTCTGAAAATACAAAATTGGCTGACTGAGGCAGTTCAATGAAAACTGATTATAAAGTTTCAGGTTAATCTCAGGTTCATGATAGCTTTACTGCAGCAGGAAACAAAGACACCCATGCCCTTTAAATTCTACTTTCAGAAAACAATACACCGTATATAGAGGAAAGCCTCTTGGAGAAAAGATAAGAAAATAAACAGCATATCTGTATGGACATTCACATTACAGACTGTGGTATTAGAAGATCAGATAGAATCACAAGAAAAGAAGATAAGTATGCATATACATCAGAGTCAAACAAGTGAACACAGTACCAATACTGTGCCTTTGAGATCGACATAAAGGACTGAAAGTGATTTATATCAGAGTGTCTCTCAGTTCAGCCTAGAAAGTACTGCTTAGACAAGATCTCTGGAAAAAGGAGAAGACAGATGTGTGTTGGCCAGTCTTTTGCCACTGTGACAGAATGAGTGATGCATTTCACTTGTAAAAGAGGAGTATGTTTATTGATACAAAACAATGATTTAACAAAGTGCAACAGTAACTGCAACAGTGATTTAACATTTGATGCCGAGGTACACTTGAACATTTGCTGTATAGAGGAATGGGTCAGGCAAAATTCCCAGTGAGACACTCCCATTGAGTCATGAGGTTTAGAAGGGACCCCCTTGCATTCTAAATTCCTGTTTCAGTTTATGTGAGTCTATATCCAGACTTAGTCCTAGATGTGGTTGATGATTTATGTCTAAAGAACTATATATATAATGCTTTAGATCACTCAGCAAAAATTTCAAAGTTTAGCATGCTATTAATTACTTACCAAGAATCTGTTGCAGCAAGGAATGTCTCAGCTACAAGGAGTTACCCTGAAAGGCACCCCTACTCAGGGAGGTATCCCGGCATGCAGATTGCTGCCATGTAGGAGATCTCAATGTGCCCTGGGCTGCCCACTATTAATGGAGTAAGGTGATCAACTTATAGTCATATTTGCATGCCAGATGTAATTTTTTTTGCACATGCTCATCTAGCCCTCAGCTGTTGAGGAAGATTTATGTCCTTTAGCTTGTATTGTTTTCTGTATTCCCAGAATCATACAGTCATAGAAGGGCCTGGGTTGAAAAGGACCTTGCAGTTCACCTAGTTCCAACTCTCCTGCCATGGACAAGGATCCCTTCCACTAGACCAAGTTGCAAAAAACTCAATCCAACATGGCCTTGAACACCTCCAGGGATGGGGCATCCACAGCTTCTCTGGGCAACCTGTCCCAGTCCCTCATCACCCTCACAGTAAAGAATTACTTCATAATATCTACTGTAAACACATCTCTTAGAGAGTTTGAAGCCCTTGCCACTTGTCCTGTCACTATGGGCTCTTTTAAAAGGTGTCTCTCCATCGTTCTGGTAGGCTCCCTTCAGGTACTGAAAAGCTGCAATTAGGTCCCTCTGAAGCCTTCTCTTTTGCAGGCTCAACAAATGCAATTCTCTCAGCCTTTCCTCATAGGAGACGTGCTCCATCCCTCTAAACAGATTGGTGGCCTCCTCTGGACTCACTCCAACAGGTCAATGTCCAGCCTGTTCTGGGGACCCCAGAGCTGAGTGCAGTGTTCCAGGTGGGGTCTGACAAGTCCAACTTAAGCCAGATGTAGCTCTCACAATCACTCCTGGTTGCTAATGCAGAGGTGAGAGAGAAGCACACCTCACGGGTCTGTACATTCCCTCCCTCCCAGCAGTTTCAGGGTGTTGTGGTGCAGGGACAAGAAAAAAAGATGGCTCCTGTGATTCCGGTACTCCTGCTGGCAGCTCTTGATGTACAGAATAATTTACAACCACTCAGCACTGATTAAGAAAACAAGCTGGTCAAAATGGACTGAAATAGGGCCAAACATCAGAACTTGTATGAGGATTAAGTATAAATGTTCTACACACAATTTCTTCCTTTCAGCTACTCCTTATTTAAGTATATTGCCAAATGGCAAATGTAAGGTTCAAAACCTTGTGGTATTAACCCATGCAAACACTGTCCTGTAGTCTTCATTTCAAAGAGAGTACACTGATGGAACTGTCTTATCACTAATAACTGCTTCTCGGTTGAAGATGAAGGGTGGGCAAATGATACAGTATAAGAATATGGTAAGTGTCAGGACCAAGAGCACCAACAGGAAATCTCTCAAGGACTTTCCCAAAATTATTGATTTGCCAAAACCAAGGTTTCTTTTATAAGAGCATTTGTAGAACTAGAACATGTGTCTGTCCAAACTGTAAAACCACTCAACCCGAACAAAATATCCCCAGACAGCCTCTCCACTGCAGCAGTCTCCTGGAACATATATTTCAGCTCTCATACAAATGATTATTTGAACACAGTGAAGCATTTCTGCTGAGAAACTATTAGTTTACAGAGGAAATACCATGAAATTTCCTTGATTCACAGTATTCACCTACTACTAGGTACCTCCCACTGTGCTAGAATTGCTCACTTGGATAGAGAAAGGCGTCTTTCAGTTTGACTTCAGGCCACCTCCTTACAACCAAGTGCTCATACAAGCACCTACCAACTACGGTATAACTTTCCTTTCTGCACAAAGTAAGATTAAGAATGCCTTTCGTGATGGTTCATGCTGGTAAAAGGGGAAAAAAAAAAGATGAAATAAACCCCAAAACAGTAACAAAACAAGAATCCTACCTACCCCCAAGCCAAACAAACAAACAAACAAAAATGAAAGATCCTGTCCATGATAATCAGCTGAGACTTTTTGTTGCTGTCAGTCTTGGTCATATTTGAATTAGACAAAAACATCTAAAACTTCATAATTAGTCATCAGATTACAATCACTATCCCTAAGCACATTTTGAATGTAAATCAAACTCCTGACTGAGAGAAATTTCACTTTTCTGAAGTCTAAAGTCTAAAGAAAATAAATGTCAGACACTACAGCTATGACTAATTTAGATTTTATTTAGTGAAATCTGGAGCTAAAATGCTTCTTATTAATACCTGTTAAGACTGTTTTATCACGTTCACATTCTGTGGACAGATGTATTTCTAAGTTGCAAAATAAATCAACTCAGAAGGTTTTACATCCACAGGATACTGGTCAATGGCTTAAAGTCCTAATAGACACCAGTGACAAATGGTGTCCATACTGGGATCAGTGCTATTTAATAACTTCATCAATGACATAGATGAAGGGATCGAGCACACCCTCAATAAATTTTTAGATGACATCGAGCTGAGTGGTGCAGTTGACACACCTGAAGGATGGGATGTCATCCAGAGGGACCTGGACACGCTCAAGAAGTGGGGCCATGGTAATCTCATGAGGTTTAACACAGCCGAGTGCAAGGTGCTGCACCCAGGGCAAACCCCAGTGTCAGCACAGGCTGGGGGATGAACAGATGGGGAGCAGCCCTGCTGAGAAGGATTTGGGGGAGCTGGTGGGCGAGAGGCTGGACATGACCCGGCCATGTGCACTCCCAGCCCAGAGAGCCAAACGTGTCCTGGGCTGCATCCAAAGCAGCGTGGGCAGCAGGGGAGGGAGGGGATTCTGCCCCTCTGCTCTGCTCTGGTGAGACCCCACCTGGAGCACTGCATCCAGCTCTGGGGTCCCAGCACAGGAAGGACCTGTAAGAGTGAGTCCAGAGGAAGCCACCAAGATGATCAGAGGGATGGAGCACCTCTCCTATGAGGAAAGGCTGAGAGAACTGCATTTGTTGAGCTTGGAAAAGAGAAGGCTTTGGACTGACTTAAATGCAGCTTTCCTTCTGAAGGGAGCCTACAAAAAGACAGAGAGAGACCTTTTACAAGAGTATGTAGTGGCAAGACAAGGAGTGATAGCTTCAGACTCTCAAAGAGAGTAGGTTTACAGCAGATATTAGGAAGCAATTCTTTCCTGTGAGGGTGGTGAGGCACTGGGACAGGTTGCCCAGAGAAGTTGTGGATGCCCCATGGCTGGAGGTGTTCACAACCAGGCTGTATGGGATTGCAAAAAACCGGGTCTAGTGGAAGGTATCCTTGTCCATGGCAGGCAGGTTGGAGCTAGATGATCTTCAAGGTCCCTTCCAACGCAAATCATGCTATGAGTCTATGAATAATTGTGTCATTTGGAAAGATGAGCAGTTGAACTAATTACCAATGATTGTAATTGTGTATTTTGAAAACTTAGTGGTGTTAATTTACTTTTTTTTAGTTGATTAGTCGTAGCAAATTAAATTTAATAAACAACTAAACTTAGATATATTTCAATCTACTAAGAACCTTCATATAGTACATTTCAATTCATTCTAAAATTGCCCAAGTATCTGCACTATTTCAAGGCAGTTTGAAATAGAAATGAATAAATAGATAGCTAAATAAAATTAAACAACTGGTGACTACTACATGCTAAAATACAGTAATTTATGTATAATATTCTGTGGTTTTCCCCTCTATCTCTGAATAGCGTGTGCGTTGTTCTCCTAAATATGCAAATTATTGTTTCCATCTGGTTTATTGCCATAGGGGACTGCTTGAGAATTTAGTTTATTAAAGCAGGGATGAATAAAAATACAGCATTTTACTGGAAATACTGTCTGCAAAAGTGTGAGTCTGTAACTAGCTCCTCTTTCAGCATCTAGGCAGCCACTACTTTGAAAAAAAAAAGGAAAAAAGAAAAAAGAGATGGCTTGTTGGCAAATATTGCCTACCTTTCGAGAAATTGTTTGAAGCACTCAACACAAATTCCTCCTGATTTCAGGTCAGATAACAGGTTATGGAAATATTATCTCAGTGTTTCCTCAGATGCTGAATTTCCTACTTCATCCAAGAGCTAATGCTTTTCACTCTGACTTAGTCAACAACTGTCTTGGCGTGCCCACATCCTCAGATGATCCAATTCAGTTGAGGGCACTTTTAAAAGAAAATCCTCGGAACCAGGAGGAAGCTGTGACAACACGTGACTGCAAATAGAAACCACACCTTGGGAAGTTCTGCACACTGCTGTGCACGCCAGCATTTTGCATCTGGGCTGTAGCAGCCAAGCCCAGCATCCATTCTGCAGGGGTTGCAGCCTGTACTAATGGCTTTTCAATTGTATCATCCCGTTCTCATTTACCTAGCCAATTTTAAATTCTGCTGGTTAGACAGAATGGATTAAAAGTTAACAAATGGAAACAGAGCTTGGCAACCAGAAACTGGTTTCTAAGAATTTGCTATTCAATATTCTTGGCACTTTTTTTCTTCTTTCTTTTTTTTTTCTTTGTTGCTCCTGTTGTTGTTGTTGTTGTTGGGGTGCCTGGGAAGTTATTAAAAGCTGATTTTGGACATATTTCTACGAAGAATTTTGGCAAAACTAATTTTAAGTTTTAAGACATATAGAATATTCAAATTTCAAATATTCACATAGAAAGTGGTAGTTGGTTGGTAAATACAAATATCAAAAAAATTAACTCTGTGTGTGCAATCAATAATTTTGGTTTTCTTGGTTTTTTCATTGTTGTTTTAGTCTTGGCTATTTTGCCAAATAATTAAATTTGGTTTCCTGTTCCAGTCCTGGTCTGAGCTGGAAGAGTACTAAGTTTCATACTAGAGTGAGAAGCGAGGCATAGCTGAGCCCTGGGACCTTGTTACTTATATTAGAGATTTAACCTTGACAACTGATGATGAAAGACAGTACTTCTTTGCTAATTAGGCCAGTACTAGAGAAAAGAATGTAGAAAACAGATAAAGCTTCTTCAGACTGCAAAGAAAGTTTGCCGTAACAAGCTGCGGATAAAATGCTTGTAATTTCAGTTTTTATCTGAGGTAGCTCCAAAATGATAAAACCCAGGTTGTCCTGTGAGGAGTGTTTCTTTATACAATATTACAAAGTTGTACGTTACCATTCTTTAACACATATCCTATACTGTCTTAGACTTTATGTAAAGAGCAGGTAATGTAAAAATAGACAAGAAAATGAAGCATCATCCCAACTGCCTCCATATAAAAGATGCTCTATCTTTTAAAACAATTCTGCTGCAGAAGAGCAGTTGAATTCTTCTGTTCTTTTGGAAATGGGATTTTTTTGGGAGCAAGTGAGTTTTTCATGTACAAATTAAGATAATGTAGGAAGCTAAAGGAGCTTGGGCTCTCCTCAGCCTCTATATATTAGTATGCTTTTCCTGTCTCTTTAGAGCTACATCTGTAGTCTGGCAGGTAAATGATACAATCTTTAGGCTCTCGTTACCTGACCTGGGAGATGAGGACAAGGAAGATCACAACTCCCTCCTCGTTCACACATCACAGTTTTTCCAGAAGGAATAAAAGGAGCTTATAGACACAGGAAAAGAAAAATAATAGCACACATTATGACAAAAAGAAAGCACGGTTTAGCCTCATCTAGCCAGATGTGCTTTGAGCAGGAGCGAGGGCCAAATGCGGTGTAGTTGCCATTTCCAGCTTAACCTATCCTGTGGTTCTATGGCTTTTAGGCTGGAGGAGTGTCTTGCTCATGTAAACAAGAATAGAAAGTTAAGCAAATCTGTATACATGTTAGAACTGTCCTAAAACTTCTAATCCATTCCTAAAATCCATTACAAAGATTTTTGTGTCACCTGCTGTCGTATCTCCTGCTAAATTGTCTTATTCTTCTGTATCTTATGCAGGTTGCTGTGTAGAGGAATGGCTGGTCTCTCGAGAGCACTTAGAATCCCTCGAGGGCACTCAGAATCCCTAGAGGGTCTGCATCCCTAGAGGGTCTGCTGCAGGGCCTGTAAGGGTCTGCACAACCAAGACTGGTATTGAGAAGCTAACAAAGAACAATACTGCTGTTGAGAATTAACAAAGAACAATACTTTTATAGAAAAAGAATAATAACCTTTGAGTTATATAACTGATGAAGAAATACAAATATTAATAAAGTTAGAAGATATAAAGCATACTAACAAAGAATAATAGTGCTATTGAAGAACAATAATTCATTGAGAAAACAGTCGTCTCTTGAACCGTATATCCTTGGGAAAATACTAACTCAATACAATGTATCTTATTAAATGACCTAACTAACTGCAAGATGACAGCTGCAGAAACCGTGGCTAAGAGAGAATAGTAAACATGATTACTAACAAATATGATCAATAATAAGGTATAGGTAACTTGCGTTATAAGAATAAGAAGGTACATGTTAAAGTATAACTGGTAACTTAAAATATAGAGATGCAGAAAAGCTTTATAGACTAACTTTGTGCTAGGCCGCACGCCATATTGTATACGTGCAGGACGGTGCTGACAAGTTTGCAAAATCATGATGACAAGGAAGGAAAAGAGCTGAGTCCCTAAGAACAAGTCCATCTTTTATAGAAGGACGCAGGACAAAGAACCCCTGAAAAGAAGGAACTGAGAAAAAGATGACAATCATCTTTTTGACGTATGATGCTAAGAGCCAATGAGAGAGTTAATAAAAATCGTATGATTGAAAAGGTATAAATATATGCTATTCAGGAATAAAGTTGAAGTTTGTGTTATCAATCACATTGATTGCCGTGCATTCTTCCCACTCACCGCATTGCTGTGTGAAGTTGCTGATGCTACTGTGCCACATTAGTGCAATATCAGCAATTTTTCCCTTTTTCCATTTTTAAGTTGGAGGTCTCTGGCTTCCTGGAGGGGACAATATACTGTCCCTCTTTGCAGAGGTCTCTGAAAGGCACCGTGAGATGCAACAATCCAGTCAAAATGCCCTGCAGTGGGAAACACACCAATCAGATGCAGTCACAGAGTTCTACTAAACCAGTGTTAAAACACAGCTCTACAAAGATTCAAATATGTTTTCAAAACTTCAGTGCATATTAAATCGCTACTTAAATACATTCAATTTCAAAGATGTTCAGAAGCACATTTTAACCCTACAAACATTTTCATTATCATTTAATCACATAAAAAACCTATATTGGAGACAAAATAATGTTGTTTAACAAAAAAAGTAAACCAAAAAAATTAAAAGAAAACTCAAATGTAAACTACATTGCTTGAATTTTTTTAAACTTTGTGGCCAGAAAGAACAGCAATAGCCACATTTTTGCTTTTTTATTTTCAAAATAAGGTGTGTTTCAAAAAGCATGCTTGTAAAAATCTAGTATTGGAGTGTATTGCTACTTGAAGACTAGGACTCTGAAACAGATGAATTTTGTTGTCCATCTGCTCCTCCCAGCAGTCTTTTCTAGTGCTTCACTGCTGAAAACCTCAGTTCAGCACAGAAGATAGGAAATCCTTCAAAACATTTTCACAGGCAATTGCTGCACTTCAGAGTAACCTTTCCCCTGAGAAATCCCTTGGAAAGTGATGTAGAAGTCAACACTCATATCTATTCAGTCTAGAGAAGGGATATAAACTCAGGCTTCTGGCTCAGTTGTTAGAGCATGAGAAAGTCAGATAGTCTTGTCTAATTTCATACAAAATGGGGAAGAAAAAAGAAAATACAAAGGGAGGGATCAGCAGCATGGAGTATTCAGAATCTTGCCTCAAAAGAGGGTGCAGGAATTCAAACTGAGTCTGCACTATCCCAGACATGGATCCTTCTCAGCCCAGCCATTAGGAGTTGAGGTGTTGGAGTATACTTCCTCTATGATGGAAGGAGAAAAGGCAGGGGTTTGCAAACTGTCTAACAAAAATAATTCTCTAACTAGCCTTAAGGAGGATAGGAGCTTCCAAGGGCTTTCATCTCTTCTCTGACTCATTTTTGGCCATGAATAAAGTATTTCAACCTTCCTGTCTCTTTTCCTCCAGCTGTAAAATGATATCAGTAATCCCTCCTGGCTTCTGATGCCTGCAGTGAGAATTCAGTTCACCCATTCCAGCATATAGAGCTACCCAGGTTAACCAAACCAAGCTTCAGCTTTCTTTTTATAGCAGCAGTATTGAACATAGCCACAGCAGAAGAGAATGCTGCAGAAGCTGCACTTGGGTTACAGGAAGGAAGGTGAGAGGAGGAAAGGAACAGACAACACTTTGTGTATCTCACTTTGAGCCCTGAAAGAAGCTTCTGCTGATACACATCATATGTTGACATTTTTAATGTGACTGTGTTTTTAAATTTGTTAAGAAGGGGCAAGCCTTGCCAAATGGGCACTCTTCCACTGAAGCACTATTTCTCACTACTGACCACATGTCACTTTTCCGCCCTGTGATCAGTGTCAATGATATAAGCATTGGATCACTAATATATGCTGTATCACACACAACAGAAGTAGAGGCATGTTTTAGACAACCGTATGTTCTTACAAAATATCTAAGAAATATCTGGACCCATTTAGTATAGCTGATTGGCTTAACTGCATTTAAAGTACTGTTTTGCCTGTTTATTCTTTGAAGTTTGTCTTTTGTGGTAGACTTGATACAACTCAAAACCAAAAAAAAAAAAAAAAAAAGAGAGAAAAAAAAAAGAGAAAAAAAGTTCCTGTATAAAGTGCCAGTAGCAAGTGCAGCTCTGGGACTTCCCAGAAATCCTGCAGAAGGATTTTTCAGATAATCAGACAACAACTAACAAGTTCCTAGAGCAAACCATCAGAGCTTTCCACCTCTCCTTCCTCTTCATAGATACAGTGATCTTGCTGGAGAGCAGACTTACTTAATATTTCATAGAATAAAATAACATCTTTTGCACTAGGCTGTCACCTCAGAAGATAAGGGAATTAATTCTGTTCTCACTTTATATCAGTCTTTTTATTTTCTTCCCTGCAGTAATAGTGCTACCAGTCGCACCTTTTCGTCATACCTCCTTGTTCCCTTCATACCGCCTCTTTAGTGATGAATATTTCATGATTTTTTTCTAGGGGCAGAAGGGAATGCATTTCAAAAGCAGATAGCAAACTATGACACAGAAAGTTTATGAGCTCCATTTCACATAGGATGTGACTAATGACAATTCATTCTTTTTAATTGTTTGCATGTGTTGTCTTCCTCAAGACCTGCAGCATGTTGCACATTGCATTTTTAATCAGTTACCATCACCACCATACATTCATATAGAAATATATATTTCACTTTTCAAAGCAGAGACTGTTTATTAGCTTATTTGAAACATATCAAATTTATATGTGCTTTACCACAAACATGTGGGTGAGGGAACAGAAGCCTTTGGATCTTCAGTAGTACTCTGAACCACTCACCACCATTCTCCTGTATACCACTTGCATGCACATCTCTGTTTCTGATTATCAACACACAGGTCCCATTCCACAAAACAGCAGGACCTTTTTGTCTATTCTGAATAGAAATGTAATTGCATATTCCTCACCCTAATTAATGTTTTTCCAGAGCAGCATTGCACATAATATTGATATGCTTCAACATGATCAGATTGCTGAAGTAACTTAATGGCTACTGGGCTTCTTGGGCCACACTCTATCAGTTACAGCATCTTACTTGAAAACTCAAAGCCACCACACAACATCTATATCCACTGTTCTGCAAGGAAGGTCTTCCTTTGCACAGAGGTTTTAATTGAACTTTCCTGAATCAAATGTTTACATATTATTCTGTCCACCTAGGAAGAATCGATACTGTGTTTTTTCAGGCTGACCTAGTCAGGGAATCACAAAATCTAAGCTGATTGTCTGACGTCGGGAATCTGAAGGAAATCAGAATCTCTCAACTTCTTCATCAGTATCTTCCACAGCTGAATGGACAACTAGGTTTATATAATCTACTGCAGCAAGGAAATGCAGTTTGCTCAAAAGTTCCATCTTCAATTCAATGCACTGTTTTGCTGCCAAAGCAGCAGAGTTTAAAAGTTTACAAGGCAACAGAGTTTGAAAACATGGATTTGCAAAAGTACTTTTATTCTGCTATTTTTCGTACTAGATGGTGCACTGGGCATTCACAATCCACCTACAACTAGCAGTTAAAGCGGAACCATGAATGTTCTAGTCTTGCTGCTGCAGCAAGAATGGTGCACTGTACATTCTGTGCATTGAAGTCCAGCCCCTGAATCTTGAGGCAGATGTGCATTGGGATGCTGAAAATCTTAACAACTGTGATGGATGTCAATTCTGAAGTAAAAAAAAAAAAAAAAAATTGAAGAAATATTTCTCAATGAAAAATACAAATTCATGGCTAGCATGGAAGCTGTGTGATAAATGCAAACAGAACTGCCAGAAACCTCCAGCTTCTATTGAAACCCATTCTCCCTAGTTCTCCCTACTGTTTTCAAGTATTTCATAAGTGACTTGATTACTTATCTCTTAATAATACTGTTAACTACATTACAGCACATCAAAATTATCAAGTAGGTTAAATCAAAGGTAATTCTCTAAAAGTTGGTATATGCATTTTTCATGGCACCTGAGATTTCTAACTACGTTCCATTGCCCATTGTTGAAGAAAAATGAGTACTAATCATATTTTGAGATGCAAAAAACTCACACTTTTTCCGTGCACATACGATGATCACTAACACTTGAACTTCATATTGATGGAAATTGATAGTTAACTCCATATTTTTGTTACAAATTACTATTTTAAGTTGGAGACTTCACAGCAGTGTAAGAAAAGACCATAAAGCAAACCAGCTGGACAATAAACAGTGTTAAACAGACTAGTTTATCTGATGTGAGAGCTGCGAGGAAAAACAGAAAAAGAAGACACTGAAAAATTCTGTAACTATTTCCCAGTTCAGTTACAACAAGCTTAAAATGCCATTAGACTCAGGTGAAAAAGGAACTGAAATAGCTCTGAGATGTGCCTAATTCCACTGATGTACCCCAGGAGGCAGTTAGCTGAAGTCAGTCTCAGTGAGCTGAAGCATTTGTACCCCTATCAAGTACGACACAACCACTGTCCCACCGAGACCAGGTTCCAGTCCACAACACACCTGGGCTTCTTAGGAAGAGGATTTTTTAGTTCCTCTGGCAGATGAGGAAATTCAGAGTTTCTCCAGCAGGATATACAGAGAGAAGATTGAAGCTCTGTTCCTTGCAATCATTTCTTTATTGACTATAAGTGATACCAACATGATTGTCTAATTTACACATATTTGTCTACACTTACTACCTTTGTTTTTTGATAAACTGCTTCTAAGAAAAAGGTGTAAGGTAAAGGGAACGAGTGGGCTTGATTAGCTTGAGCTCCCTGTGAAACTCTTACACATTAAGAATTTTAAACCTTGAAAGCTTTTTAAATTTCACAGATTGTCTCTAAGCCCACCTAAACCACAAAAATGTAGGGAAAAAAATTTAGATAAAATGTTTGCCACCAGCTGAAAGCCTACAGCCCACTTTCCTCCCTCTAACAATTTATTATTAGATAATTAACTAAAAAAAAGTTTCAGATTTGTTCCATGTATAGAAGTTTGCTTTTTATTTGAGTTCAGAGCTACCTGAGAGCCATCCATTGCTATTCAAAGTACTGTCATCAAGGTAACAGTTCCTGAAAGCCAAACATGTTTGCTTTGTTTGTTTTATCAGCAGAAAACAGTCCTAGAGTTCTCGTGTTTGCAACTATGGATACATCTGAAGTACTTTATATTCTTCAGGTACTCTCCACTTCTGCACTCTTTGTGCATATGTAAAATTCATGAGCTCAGTATATGAAAGAGAATACATGAAAGCATAACTTCCATTTAGTACAATTTTATGTGCAGATATCCATGTTGCAACTCCAGCAGCTGAGCAGTGAGCTATCAGCCAAAACCAGAAAAGTTCAAAGAAATACAAAGGGAAAATCAGAAGTCTCATGTCATGTCATCTTTGTTTTACAGCAGTGTAATTAAAGGTATTCAATTCCAATTTTACTATCAGGTAAATAGTTCTCTTCCTTTTTCCCGGCTTGTTAAAAATATGAAGAACTCCAAGTTAATGGTATTCAGAAAAGCTTTCCCCTTTGAAACAAGATCATCATAGTCAGAGTGTTGACTGAGGTGCTACATGATGGTTACAACTGTGGGTCCCTGATAAGCAGGGGTAATAATTGGGAGAGAGGTTGGTGTCTGCCTAATCTTAGCCTCTTGCAGACCAATTTCTGCAAGTTACAATTGCCTTCTGTCAGAAAATAAATGGTCAGAAAGATTCAGAATTCACATCTCATTTAGAAAAATGTCTCTGTTGAGTAAAATTAACTATGATTAAGCAAAAACATCAGGGAAACAGATATTTGCTGAAGAAAGTAACTTCTTTCCAATAGAACCACAAAACATTATGACAAAAACACTAAAAGACAGATGAAAATCCATTTAAACAGGAAAATAAACCTAAATGTAGAAAAACTGTTACTGGCAGAGCAGCAGAAACAAGTAGTGACATTTATGCATTGTGCAGAACAACAGATTTTGAATATATGGTATATAAATGCCCATAAAGGGGCTTAAGGCTTTTCAAGTGCGGCTGCTATGTTTTTGTCCATGAAGGCACCTTACTGAGCATCAAGGAGGTTTGCACATGTCCAGCATCTACTGTTGCAGTTGGTGGTTTTACATCCCTTGAGAAGGCAGATTTACAAACTTAGGTCCTGTGAAGACAGACAAGCGAGACATTGCATTAATTATGACAGATGTAACAATTCGTACTGTTTCATTAACATAACAGAATCCACGCCCCGTTACTTCACTGAAACAAAGCAGTCCACAGGCTGCTCTGGGCACTCCTGAACTGTGAAAAACAGCAAGAGTCAGGCATCTGCATCTGCAGTTAATACTGCTAAACAGGATGGGGTGGAAGGGCAAACCTCATCACAAGTATAAGGTAACACTTGCACTGAGAGGGCACATACATTTTAAGGTTTATGACTCTTTGTACAAATAACTACAACCATTACTTCAGATTTTGAGTAAACAAATCTTGAATTCAGCCAGCCTGGAAGGGGCTGTCCAAAACATCTATCCACCCAACCTTTCCATCCTGGTTTGCACACTGATCAGCCAGATCCCACCTTAAGCTGTTGGGGAAAGAAACATGATTGTCTGTCATCCTTTGAGAACGAAAAATCTTGAGGAAGACTTCTTGTCCTTTTCCTTCAGCTGAATCTTTTCTTAGCCTAAGCTGTGTCACTGACTTGGCACGTACAATAAATAAGGCAATATTTAATGTAAAACCAGTGCTGTAATATATTTTAGGATGTGCATTCTGAAAAAAACTCCAATATAATGTGGGGAAGTTAACAGTTTCTAAAAAACAAATATTAAAATACAGAAATCTGAGAAACAAGATAAACAAAATATACAAACGATGCAAAGTGTTGTAATGGTAGATTATACTATTACTATTCTGTGACCAGATCAAAACATTGGTTAACTCTGACACAGGAATAAAACAGTCATGGCATGTTACATGGACAGCAAGTTCTTTCAGCTTCCCGTTTTTCCTCCCAGAAGAGGTTGGTAATTTACGTTAATTTTAACTGCATACATTGCATCTAGATGGAAAATGGGAAGAAGAAATTAAGGTATACATGTGTAGTGGGTGGACCCCGGCTGGGTGCCAGGCACCCACCAAAGCTGCTCTATCGCTTTCGTCCACAAGTGGACACGGGAGAGAAAATAGGGTCCATGAATTGAGATAAGGACAGAGAGAGATCACTCACCAAATACCATGGGCAAAACAGACTCAGCGAGGGATATTAATTGAATTTATTACTAACAAAATCAGAGCAGGATAATGAGTATTAAAATAAAATTTAAAATCACCTTTCCCCACTCCTACCTCCTTCCTGGGCTCTACCTTCTCCCCACCAGTGGCACAGAGAGACTGGGAATGGGGGTTATGGTCAGTTCTTCACATGTTGTTCCTGACACTGCTGAGGGAGAAGAGTCCCTGCTCCAGTGTGAAGTGCCTCCCATGGGAGACTGTTGTCTGTGACCTTTTCCAGTGTGAGTCCATCCCATGGGCAACAGTTCTCCACAAACTGCTCCAACGTGGGTCACTCTTCCACAGGGTGCAGTCCTTCAGGCACAGCCTGCTCCCATGTGGGTCCTCCACAGGGTCCCAAGGCCAGCCAGGAGATCTGCTCCAGCATGGGCTCCTCTCTCCATGGGTCTGCAGGTCCCTGCCAAGAGCCTGTTCCAGCACAGGCCTCCCAAGGGGTCACAGCCTCCTCTCAGACATCCACTTCCTCCAGAGTGGGGCTCCTCCATGGGCTGCAGGTGGATCTCTGCATCCCCATGGACCTCCAGAGGCTGCAGGGCACAGCTGCCTCACCATGGGCTGCACCAGGGGCTGCAGGGGAATCTCAGCTCTGGTGCCTGGAGCAGCTCCTGCCTCTCCTTCTGCGCTGACCTTGGTGTCTGCAGGGCTGTTCCTCTCACATATTCTCACCTCAATCTTCTCTGGCTGCAATTACACCTGTGCAATACCTTTTCCTTAAATATGTTATCTCCAAAGCATTACCACCATTTCTGACTGCCTCAGCCTTGCCCAGCAGGATGCCTGTTCTGGAGCCAGCTGGCACTGGCCGTGCCAGACATGGAGGGAGCTTCTTGCAGCTTCTCATGGAAGCCACTCCTTTAGCCCCTGCTACCAACACCTGGCCACCAAAACCCAATATAGGAAATAAAGATTAAAAGTTAGATGTCCTGCCCCTGCTATTTTCTGCTTCAAAGAGAAAATGAGCAGGTAAATCAACTATATACTTCAAATATCAGTACCCAAAGCAGAGGTAACCCAGTGTGAAGACCAAAATTGACAAGCTTAAACCCAAGACCTGTGTCTAAGTCTCAGATTATTCTGGATGCTCAGTGAAGGACTTTGGAGAAAGAGTCTGTTCTCCATACATCAATACATTAAAATATATTTTCAGAACACCAATATGTTCATATCAAATTAGCACAATTTTGCAGAGATTTTCACTTTAGACAAATTGCATTTGTGACTCAGGTATCCTACAAATATAGACGTTCACTGAAACAAAGCAGTCCACAGGCTGCTCTGGGCACTCCTGAACTGTGAAAAACAGCAAGAGTCAGGCATCTGCATCTGCAGTTAATACTGCTAAACAGGATGGGGTGGAAGGGCAAACCTCATCACAAGTATAAGGTAACACTTGCACTGAGAGGGCACATACATTTTGAGGTTTATGACTCTTTGTACAGTAGACTCAGGTATCCTACAAATATAGACCTAATTCTGCTAGTAAAATCTAGCACATTGATGGTTCAAGTAAATATTTGCATGCCTTTGCAGAGCATGATCTGCCCATTCTCCCCCAGTCAGATATCCATATGAAGGCTGGGTACTGCATGTGGTTCGGGTATCCAACTGCACAAATGTCCTCGCCAGAGACAGAAACAGAGAGGACTGGAAACAGCATTTACTCAGGCAGAAAAAGTGCTGCAGGGAAAAATTTTTCACAGGAATCCTATCTTCACTCTCAAATTTGAACTGTGGCTTAGTAAAATTTATTCAGTTAGAGACTCTTCATACTGAAGAGTCTTCCTCAACCATAATAACTTGCCTAGAGGAAGATCTGGGGCTCCATAATAATTTACTGCACCAAACCTCTCCAGTGACAGATAATTTTTGACTTTCTGCTCCAGACAGATACACGTTTCAAACATGAAATGGGGAAAAATGCCAAAAGAGAAAAATGGCCCATGCTAAAATACCCTTGAAGACAAAGGTAAGCCTGTGAATGTATTGCTGCAGCAGAGGCTTTTCTCTATAAAAAGCACATCTATTTCTTTTTAGGATAAGTTACAAAGCGTGCCAAGACCATTTATAGAATACCATGGTCTAGTGATCTCAGATTTCCTCCACAGGTTAGGTCTGTTAGTCATTTTAACTGATTAAATGCTAAGCAACCATAAAATTACTTTAGTGGATAAACTGTTCAAGAGCTGAGGTTATTGCTCCATCAACAGCTTTCCAGTGGATCCACTGCTCTTGTGCAAAGCAGTCTTCTCTCCAGGCCAATACCTTCTGTCTCAGCTTTTTTGAAAATAGAAGGTTTTTCCTTGGCAGCTTGATCCTGCTCCACCACAACAACACGCCACATTGCTCCTCGTGGGAATTTGCGTAATTTTTTTAAGTTCTGATTGAGCTGCAAGAAAGTTTCTCCTCCAACTGCAGCTATGTGGTATGCAACAAAATATGCATGGCAGGTGGCATATCCACATTTCTTAGGGTGTGCAAAAAACCTTCCCCAAAGACAAAAATTGTCTGCTATGAATAAAAAACGGTGGTTAGATTTGTACTGTCACTTCCAAATCTCTCTACACTAAAGTGAAAAGTAACTGTGTATGCCCATTTAGGAACTCTCTCATCCTGTCTGAATGTAGAAACTGGAGTGATCAGCTAAGATAAAACTAGTAATAAATAATTAGCTTAAAATATTTTTGTAAAACATGTTACAAAACTAAAGAAAAAGAATCATTCAGTCAAAAGCAGGTTCTTGCAGAACTGCACACAAGAATACACAGAAGGTGTTCCGCAGCTTCACAGGCTTAATAATATCTGCCATTTGTAAAGGATAGCTATTTTATATTATGACCACCATAGACCTGCTAACAGCAAAATTTGCAGGCTGAATTATTAGTGTGTTAATTTCAATTACCTTCTTTCACATGAGACTTCTGATACCAAGAAAAATGTTCATTCTTAGAGGATGGGTAGGTAACTTGACAGGAATGACAGGATATAAAGAAACAGCTTTTTTTTTGTCAGAAAGATATTTAACTGAGCAGAAGGTTAGAGAACAGTAATTAATCGCTTAATTGTTTTGAAAAGACAAGCACTAAAAAGTATGACCTTTCATTGACACTTTGCTGCAATGGTACATTAATTATTGCTGAATTGCAATGGGTCTCCTGTGGGAACACAGGATATTCTCATTAATACTGGACAAGTTTACCGTGGTCATGGCTTTTGTTACAAATGCCTAATGCTAAATTAAAGGACTGTTTGGCTCTTGGTCTGATATGTCCAGAAATCTTAATAGAATTTTTCTCTGTGAAACATTTCTTGCTTTTAAAAATCAGTAATTCTAATGGTCCAAGGAGCTGGCAGAATGTAATTAAAGAAACATTCTGAAAAAGATAAAATGGAGAACTTAGATAGACTTGAAGAGGTTTTTTATCTGTCAGTTATTTTTCTTCCAAGTTTTCACAACAGCTTTTGCAAAATTCTGTTCTTTAGTCCACGAAAGTCAAGGAACAAGTCTTGAACTCTCAAATAAAAAAGAGCCTGAACGAGATCACACTGCATTGATTTAGCTTGAAGGCAATGGTGCTGAGAAGTAAAACATGACAATGTGAGATGCGAAGAGATATATGACAAAGAATATGTGTCCATTCCTGCAGTTGACTCATCTGGGGTTTTTTTCTGGTTTTATCCTTCAGACTTTACTCTGTTCTTTCTGCTCTAAATCAGCCACATCAGACTTGCCAGACTGGCAGAACAAAGAGGTTGCTCTGTCAAGGAGCTGGGAAAACAAGGCATCTACATATAATGCAGAGCTCCTGTTCATTCCCACACGTTCTCTGCAAACGTGAGGCCTAATTTTTCCATCCTAATGTAACAATAAGAATAATCTCTCCCTTTAGAGAATACTCATCCAGTTGGAAGAAGAGATTTCAGGGTGTACTGTTAAAGCACAGAGGACCCAGTACTCACCTCTAAATATGATAACAATTGGTCTGGCGCTTCCAAATGTCACCCACAACAGGGCAGGAAGCCTTCACAAGGGCTAAAACCAGTAAAAATTGTAGTCCCAAGTCTGCAACTCCCTTCATGGCATTTAGCCAGGGACTTGTTTCACAAGCAGATGTTCAGCAGGATAAGTTTGGATGGGCTGCTCTACAGAGCTAGCTAAAAGGAAGAAAAAATCACAAGAGTAACCACAGCATCTTCTGAACTCCTGAAGCAATTGCACACTTTAAGTTTGCATTTCTCATACCTTACAAATCTCTTCAGAGGACATGTGTTCTGTATGTATTTTTATTTTTAAAAGCTTATGGATGCTTTCCTTACAGCATGAATTTATTTTTTCCCCAGCCAGCAGTGCCTCACTGCAAAGCCATGACAAAGTGGAGAACTCTGCAGAGAGCAGATCATCCCCATAGAGACAGCAAAGTGTTCTTAATATCTGTTTTGAAAACCTCCTTTTGAAGCATACACAGTCTTTCTGTTTGCTTTTCTCCTCCAAGGCACAGCACAGAAGCCAGGATGAGTAGCCCATCTTAACAGTCTTCAAGTGTTAATCAGTTTTACATGAATGAAAAATTAATGAATAATTATATGTCTTGACACAGTAACGAAGAAGCATTTGGACTGAGATTCCAATCTATCACAACCTGAAGAAGAACAGTAGAATGTAACCCATGATCTCTGTGAGCAGCTAAGCCCTTGACTGGGCTTCTTTGACTGCAGAGCAGCTGTGGCACAAGAGGAGGTTGGCAGAGGTACCTGGGACAGAGTGACAAGGCTCCGCAGCAATGAGGCTGCCAGCCCGTATTCTTCCAGACAGCTGACCTCTCTCTCATCTGCAAAATATTCACAGATTCTCTATTTCTGTAAGCAGAGAACCAATGCTTAAATCACATCTTAAGGTTCTAATTTAGAAGGGACATAACCTGAATCCCACTTCAACTGTGAATCAACCAAAATTTTCCTAAATGTGCCTCATGTAAATGGCCCACAGGTATAAGACAGATTATTTTTAATTCTCTCCAGAATGAACAAAACTGGCCCTTATCCATGCCTGTTCCCACATATGGTCTAATTTTCTTCTAGATAAATGCCTACTAAAAAGCAAAAAGGCATTTTTCGGTAGATGTCAGTTTAACATCCTGCCTTCCTTTTGTTTCCAGAGAAAAGAAATTTAGCTGCATAGGTTTTTGCACAAATCCTTTCTGTGACCGAGAAATCTCCACCAGTCACTGACATGTCAATAGGCCAGAGCCACTGTTAGCACTGACATCAATAATTTCTTGGGTACAACAAACATAATGCATCAAGATTATATAGTTGGTGTCCAAACTTTAATCCTTGAGGGTCCAAAAGTTCATAATTTAACCAGAAAGTCTGTCACACAAATACTTGCCTATCACTTCAGTTCAGTCTCAAGTAATCCCTAGCTACTTCTGGCATTACTTCCCGCTCATTGATATTCCCTTGTTCTTTTTCTGCTACTTCTCTCATTTTCCTTAATTTTTTTCTTCAAAGTAGCTATTGCAAACCCAAGCAGAGCTGCCTCCACTGCCATAAGAAGCCCTTCTTCTTTCTAGTGCAAAACCTCAGGGAACTATGTAAATTTTTTATTATTATTTCCATTTCTGTATTATGAACGTAGCATAACAGTAACCTTCAGTGACAAGTAGAATGTCTTTTTGTAGGAGAAAATTCTGGAGTGGATGATCAGAAATATTCATTTAAGTTTTATTTCAGCTTTCTAAATATAGGAGTGCAACTTCTTTCAAGATGTCTTCAACATATTCAAAAAATTATTTATATGTATCAAAAAGTTTATATATACTTATATATATATATATACTTATATATATATGTAAACATTCTCAGCCCTTAACATGTTAAACTGGAAAAAGCCCATCATGGGAAAAGAAAGCATGGGAGAGCAGAACTTGTCTAGTCAGAGTCTTCTTAAATTGGGAGAGCAAGCCTGGCCCTAGAAGAGACATAGATGTAGTGGAACAACACAGCTAGAGAAATGGTGGCATGGAACTTCTCCCAGATCCAGTCAGAGTTTTGGCAACATGAGTAATGAGGACTTCGAGCAGCGGTTATCCCCTGGCTTGTGCTATTCTTGCGCCTGTATCAGTGATTTATTAGAGTCACCAAAAAGGAACACACACACATTTTATCCATTTTCTTTCAGCTTTATAGGCCATAGGTTCCCCAAGTAATTAAATTGTTATAGTTAAACTAAGGCATCTAGACACAGCATTGGCTATCTGTACACAGAGATCTCAGCACTGGCTTTGAGGATGATTAGGCCATGAAATCCTTCTCGAGGAGGATAGATTGCAAGATGAGACCTTGCTTTGTACTTTAGGAGATTCATTACTGGAAGTACTGACTGGATTTAGGCGAAAGATTAAGCTGGGTTACAGAGACAAAAGGTATCATCCCCAAGATAACAACATCTGCAGCTACTGAATTATGAAAAAAGTTTCACTAAAGTGAAATCTTCTCCCTTTTAACCATGTGGTAGCAGTCATTATGGTTACTGCTCTTATCACACGGAGCACCTTACCTTTGATGAATACGGCTATACATATTAATAACCCAGACCAACAATTTCTGGCTGGCCAGCAAGTTGCAGGTGGTCATGGCTGTGCAATGGCCTCCTGTCCTGCTTACCTGGTACTCTCCCTTTGACCTAATGGTGCTGCTTTAAATACACATCAGGCCTTAGAGTGGGCTCGGTTAGTCAAAATCTGAGCTGAGTGAACATATGTCTAACCTGGTATTACTGTTTACTTTTTTCTCAGATTCAGCCAAAACATGCTGCCTAATGGTCAGCACAGCAGTGCATTTTACATACCTAGTGCATGAATACCACAGTGCTGAATATCTTGCATCAGCTTTATCCGAGCAGCACCACCATATACACCTACCTAGCACAGTCATTATTGAAACACGAAAGTGTCATCATTTCCCAAATTGACTTTTTTCCAGATATTCAAAGGAAAAGTACTGTTTTACAGTTTCTTATTGAATGACTGCTTGTTTAATCTTTCCATTTCAAGCATTTATCCAGAGACACCTGTTTGTTACTTCACCCTTAAACCACCTCACAGCTCTCACATTAGTCTGCTTCTGCTTCTCCACCAACAAATACTTCTTCACACATTACAAATGCTCTGCAGCAGCTGTCACTGAGATTGATACTCTTCTGCCATGGCCAGAAAACATCTAGAAAAGCTTCAAGCATTTCCTGACATAATATGAGCCTCATTCTCTGCAATCACAAATGTTTCTTTATAATTGTGTCACAAACAAAATCTTTGTCCTGCTGTTTTAGGTAAATCTATTGTTATTTTTTTTATTAATATATGAAGTTTCAGTTTACTTATCACTATATGTGGAATTCAGTTTTATAGAGAATCCCCCTTTCAATCAGCATCAAGATCTAAATTTCCTACTAAAGCAATTCAGAGTGAATTTTCGATCTGTCCCAGTAAATAACCAAGATGCAGCCCTGCTAACTTTAATGTTAGTCAAAATGCCAGGGCATGAGGAGGATTCCGCAAAAGAGACTTCTGAGTCTTTGCTTTTTTCCTCCCTAAATAAACCCAGTAAATCCCCAGATATAGGAGTTGTTGGAGCAAGGCAAAACTGAGAACGATCTCCTAAATAACACTACGTCTATCAAGCTTGAGTTTTGCATCACTTCTGCTGTAGACCTGTGCATGTATCCTTAAACAGACTAAACAGACACCAAAAAGTGGCTTTTGCTCTGTACCCAGAGAAAGTTCAGCCTGGAGCAGTCCTAACATTTCACATAGTCCTGGAAGCAGTGAACTAGGAATCTAAATCTTAAAACAATTCTTTAGGTAACTTGACATGCAAGGGACAGAGAAGAATTTAGTTATTAAGGCTGGATACGTGCCAGCATCCAATTTATCGTCTTAGGCATGAAGACTGAAGCGACCCCTCTGCTGGTCAGAGCATGGTGCTAATAATGTCAAGGTTGTGGGTTTGGTCACTGTGTGGGCCTTACACTTAAATGTCAGTGTCGATGATCCATGTGGGTCACTGCCAATTCAGAATATTCTGTGATTCTGTGACTCACTTACACTGTGTAGAGCGAGCTGGAGCTCAGGTCTGGCCCAAGCACTGAAGGAGACAAAGATTAATGGCGAGAAGAAAAATGAAACAGACTGCTTCAAAACCTTTACTTTTTTCAAAACCCCCGAACTCACATATCAAGATCAGTAACTAATGTATTGTTTGTCTGATTGCCGTCTCTGTGGTAAAGCATTCTCTTCAGGAACTGTAGGAGGGAGGAGTTCTGCCTCAGGGCAGGAGTCATGCAAGGCTTCCTGTAAGTCATTGGGCATAGAAGTGCCTTGGAGGAGAGAAAAAAGAGAACAAACAAGCTGGTTTGAATTCTGAATCCTCTCTTGGTGCATACAGTTGGCTGGCAGGACTCTTGGCAAAGCCAGTTTTGAGGACTCTTCAGCTCTTAGAGGCTGCCCAGGGCTTAAGATGGTGTCAGATGGTCCGTGTTGTCTTGTGAGAAAATACAGAACAATTTCTAAGCAACTTCATGAGACGTGAGTTCTTTTCAACTTCCTCCAAATGTCAGCTAAAAAATCAGTGTCTTTCTTAGTCCTTTGCTTTACACTTCTAATTCCAGAAACAAAAAAATTTGTGATACAAATCTAATGTCTACAGTAACCTCTGAAAACTTTAGGCCTTCAAACTCACCAAACAATTCATCTTGCCTCTCTGCCAGTCAGCATGCTGGAAACATGGTTCAATTCCTGTCAAAGCTAGTGGGAGGACTTCCCAGTTGGTTCTCATGGTATTTAAAAATAACAATAGTTCTGTAATTTCAGGACTGGATTCATTGCATTTCATTTCATACTGCTTAACAGCACTACCTTGTTAACAGAAGAATTAATAGCAAGAAGAATTAAATAGAAGAATAGAATTTAATAAAATAATTAATTGTGAAGCTACTGCCCATTATAAGTTACTGAAGGCAGCCTTGAAAATCAGCTAAACCATACATGCTTGGACTCAAATTTTGCAAGCTCTTTTGGCCAAGTTAAGCAATGCTTGGTTTTCCTTTTTCTTAAGACATCTTTCTCTCACACATGAGAGAATCAGAAAATTTGTCCAGAGATAAACACATAGAAAAGGAGCCCTTAAATATTAGGTTTGGGAAAATCAGTTCAGTTAAACAATACCAAGGAAATGTAGCGATTAGTTGGTTGCAAAACAGAAAGGGGTGAAATCCCCTTGACATATGGAAGTGTAGTTACATAGGAGACAGGGATTTTGCAGGATAATTTAGTTTCCCTCAGAGAGCAGGGTTAGCTGCTATATTTAAGGAAGTATAACCCTGAAGATGAAAATGCAGTTACAAATAGCTGCACTTCAGAAACCACTAAGGACACATACAAGAAGGGAAAAACAGTGGGGTGAGTGTGTGTGCCAAGGTCTTTTAAAAAAGAAAAAAATTAATTGAGAAATCATGTACAGGGAGCTTTAAAAACTGAGTTTGCCGAAGTTTATCACATAACCAGCTAATATCACTGGTATGCCATCACAAAGTATGCCACAAACCGAGATCTAATCTTGCAGAATCCTGTTTACTCAGGGCCTGGATCTAATGAATTCTCACTGTCTCCATGTGCTCATGGTTTGCTAATCATCCTCTCCACAGGCAGAGGAAATCTATCCTTTTCTGGATAAATCCAACAAATCCCCTGTGGGATGCTTTTTACCACTATTTTAACAAAGTCTCTTTAATGTGACAGATGCAACTTGAAGCTTCTTTCATGTTGGTGTTTTAGTTTCCTCTTCCATAATCTAATAGGTGGAAATTCTGATGAAATAAGCTGAGAAGCACAAACTGAATCTTTGAACCTACAGTGATGAACAGTTTCAAAGCTTTCTCAAAGCACACACCTGGGGTACGAGATTAAGATCTTCTTTTGTAGTTCATTCCTACTTCCATACATCAATTCCACCTAATCATGAAGTGTGGACATGAAATACAACTTGCTGAGTCCTGTTAGAGCAGATACGAGTAACTTAAAGTCTCCTAAAGGTAAGACATAACTTAGTCCAAAGGCTAATGTGAAAAATCCGTGTAGCATATGGCAGGTTCACTGGGGAACTAAATCAGCAAATTATCAAGCATTCTTTTAAATTTATCACAAGTGGGAAAAGAGGCTTTATTCTTTTGCACAAATATTTGGAGGAATACTCAAACCAAGGTTCTTTATTGACAGAGTGGAGATGCAGCAGGCCCACTCCTATTCAAACATGAACAGTCCAGCTCTAAAAACAGACCTGCATAAATCATTCCTGTTGTGTGACAAAAAATGTTTTCCTGTCCTGGAAATTGATGCAAAAATCCAATAGACTTCTTTCAGGGAGAAGAAAAGAAGTGTGACTTTCCATTGTCCCCATGGAAAGGAAAATCAGATGCAAAGCATGGCTTGCACCAAAATATTTGGCTAACTTCAGCTGGCAGAGGATTTAACGGAAAATTAGCAACTTCTGCTGTAAGAACATATCAGATTGTAACTTTTTTTAAGCAGATCTGAAGTTTTAAAGCATCAGTGTTTGCTGTACTCCTGTATGACTAGAAAAACCTCTGGACATAGTTTGTGAAAGTGAACAATGTTTCATTAAGGAAATAGCAAAATAAAAATTGTTCTTCTGAGCAGGTGAAGAGAGGCAAAACCTAAGAATAAGTATTTCCAGGAAGACTGAGTATTTTGTATAGACTCAAGAACACATCAGACAAATTCCAAAATAAAGATGACCAATTCCCAGAACCATGGAATCATGAGATAACAGCTTCAAAACTGAAATGCTAGTGGTGATAAACTTGGAGATGAACAGTAGGAACTGTTTTCTACAGACTTTCAGTGCAATAATTCAGGCATTCTATAACTATGTATCTGTGTAATATAATGTTGTCATTGCTGGCTACGGGTCAGAAATCTTGTGCTTAATTTACAAGTCGTCAGGACTTCGGATTGCCAGTCTTCCTCCAGCAAGTTTGCTATTCTATTTTACTTTCTTCATACAGTACACCCATAATGTTATGCAAGTAGAAGTAGCAAGTCCTTATTTTCTATAAAATGTGAAATTTATCACTCTAACATAATGAGATAGTGTATAGGAATAAAGATGTGGTACAATAGGAGGAGGCTTCAGAAGTGGAGACACAGGAAGTGATGCAGAGTTCACAGGCATGGAATGAGAAGACATAGCACAGAGCCTTGGCAGTCACACCTCTTGGGTATGAGCAACTTGCCAACAGTCACCAAAAGAAATATTTTGGACCCAGGCAAAACTACGTTTAGGATTATAAAGAGAACAAAGAATTCTGGAATGAGCACCAAAAAAGTGTAAATTCAGACATAATGTTTGCAGACCAATGAAAAAGTAGCAAAGCTGAAAATGAATGTCAGCAAACAAAGGGCCAGTCCCTTCTCCCAGGTAACAAGCAACAGGATGAGAGGAAATGGCATCAAGATACGCCAGGGAAGGTTCAGGCTGGACAGAGGAAGAATTTCTTCATGAAAAGGGTGGTCACGTCAGAATGGGTTGCTCAGGGAGGTGGTGGAGTCACTCACCAGCCCTGGAGGCGTTCAAGGAATGACGGGACATGCACTTAGTGCCATGGTCTAGCAGACAAGGTGGTAGGGAGGGAAATCAGTCAAAGGCTGGACACGATGGTCTTGGAGGTCTTTTCTAACTTAAATGATTCTGTGATTTCATGAAAGAAAAATTATCTCCAGCGAAAGTTAGAGAAAAAGATCACATCAACATCATATTACTAAGAGTGAAGGACCTGCATACTGACGACTCATCACAGCATTCCACTGCCAGGATGAAATTACCAACCTTACCTCCAGGAGAAAGAGAGGAAGTCACCAAGAAAAATTGTACAAAATTAATAATTTGAGCTCATTTTGGTTTTATGCCTCTGCCCCCCACCCAATTACTAGACTCTCAATTGAATTAAAAATACACTCTTGGCTTTACAGAAGGTGCACTATCTCTTTGCCCATGGACAAGATTTTAAGCCCAACAGTAGCAGATGCAAGTTTTTCGTTCATTCAGGAATGTCAGTAGCATATGCAATAGAAAACTCAAGCCAAGGTACCAATTGCCTCTGCTTTTATATAGAGACCTACACCATGCTGGAGGCCATATTCTAGAAAGAAACCTCTGCAGGTTGCAACAATAAAGAGTGATGCATTGAGATCTTGGGAGGAGGAGACAGCCCTGTAAATTCAAAGCATACACGTGCAGGACAGCAAAACTGCATGAGCCCCTTGCTTAGTTTTTCCTGTGACAGTATCAGACATGCTGGCTTTTAGGCAACGTTTTCTCCAGCAAGCAAACACAACACTGAAGGCTGTGAATTTGGCAGTAGTCAGTGTTAGATTGGGTAGCCTCATTCAGCAGCATTAGTCTTCACTTTTCAAATGCTCCAAGGCTTTTCTTACTCTCTTCCTTCTCATTTAAGAACCCTCCCTGCACACCTTGCACCTAAATCTCCCATTCTTACAGCAGTGGCAAAGTTGTGTACACATAATTGACAATAGTTTTGTCTTTTCTCTTGACTTTTCTCTTAGGAACACAATACTCCCCTGACCTAAAAAGAAATCTACAAGTATGTTTAGGAAACAAAATTGTATTTATATATTTCCTGAATTTTATTTTAATAATAACATAACTTCTAAGTCTCAAACATCAAGATTAACTTACAGGTTGCCATAACAACACATTCCCCAGAGAGATTCAGTTAAGTATAGGGGAGAACTGAGGAGAACAAAGAACAGTCTGCAGATAATTCCTTTAATTCCAAACCAAAACAACCTATTCCAGGATTATTCTGTCTGCATAGTCCTGAATTTAGTAGCAGTTAATTCACTCGGTTGAGTTGCATCACCTTCAACTTCTATAGTTTATTACATCCCGTTGTTTTAATAGCACCTTTATTTGCTAGCCCAAACACAGCACTATGGTCTAATTTAATCTGTTCTTTGGACTTTCTGCATCCTATTTTCCCATCTGGCATACTCTATATTTGCTACAGCATGCTATCATTATTTAAACTTCTGTGGGAAGCAGGTTCTAGGTTTTACCCTGTAAAAACCATTTCACCTTTTTTTGAATTGAACAATAACATCTAGAGTGAATATGCCCTGCAAATGTGCCCTGCTGATAACTTAACAGGTTTATCAAGCAATCATTGTGGACTATACAGAGTGTATGTAATAGCCACAGAAGCAAGTAAAGGAAAAGAAGCTGAAGCTGTGTGTTCTATGTTCCATTTAAATTACATTAGATAACTGATATTTAAATAGAAGCAGTTTTATTGTAAAGAGTCTTTCGCAGCTTGCTGAAGCTTTGGAAGTCGAGCAGATTGGCACAAAATACACTGCTACTGCAAATGATGATATGCATTTTGTCTGCAGACTCAGAGTTCACCACCTTCTTTACAGTATACGCACAAGACAAACACTTCATCTTTCCTCTTTGCTGAGTAAGTTGCAGTGTTTGAACTGTTGCTCTCTAGAGCAATTATCCTTTTCATGACACAATCAGGCTGAGAACTTCCCAATTGTATTTTATTATTGTGGTCTTTTCCCTCCTATATCCCCTCCCTGGTTTTCCTGAATGCAAGATTCTCAAAATACCAGCCAAAACCACAGAAGGAGAAGCAAAGAAAACGAACACATTTGGAAGAAACTGTGGAATACAATGTATACAAGTATTATTATTAAACTCATTAATTATTAAAATTTTTCTTGTGACCAGCAGAGACCACAGCAACAGTGTTAACTAAGAAAAAATATTCTGTGTTTCTTTGCCCTGCCAGACCATATACATTCCCAAAACCTGGGGATGGCTTTTTTCTCTCCTCTTCACAAATTCTAATCCTAAACAGGGGCAATGAAAAAGATATCCAGGAAAGCATGCAGCAAAGTATCCAGGAGCCTATTATAATCCATCACTCCACTTCTTTTTTATTTTTATACAGAACTGAGAGCTGCCAGAGACCAACAGATTCCTGTCTCAAAGGCCTCTTGTCCAATACCTGCACAACCTGGAACTGTCATTAACCAACAAGATTCTTCTCCTTTTAGCATATTTAGAGTATAGATAGCATACAATATAATTTTTTTCCTAGAAGGTCATTGCCATGCTGGAATGTACTGAACATGCACTTCTATTGCTTGCTTATTGCTATCTAAATATTTTTACTTTAACTTGCCTAAATGTTGAGATACTATTAATATTTGTATGAAGCCCAAAATTACTTTTATGTGTAGATTTTAGTTTACTGAAGTAGTGATCTGAATACACATAATTTTTGTTTAATGTGTTTTCAGGATTTACTAACAAAGTCTGAGCCACATGTTCAAGCTGCAGAATCCAATCTAATGTTGTAGACAGGTCATCTTTTATAAAGTTGTAAAACAATAGCAAGTTCACTATCCTCTGATAGGTTCTTTAAATGTTTAATTATCCCGCTAGAAATTTGCTTCTTATTTTAATATTGAAATTGCCAAATTTCAGCTTCTAGCCACTGAATCCCACAATTCCTTTGTCTTATAAGTTCCCTAATACTGATTTTCTGTGTTAGTACAAGTCACCTCTCAGCCTCCTCTGATAACAAGAATTAACTGAGCTTCTCAGACCTGTTTTCCTGTCTTAGATCTATAGTAGTTCACTTAAAATTTCATACTGTAATCTAACAACTTTATGTGTTCTGTAAACTGGCGTTCAGTCTCAACTACACCACAGTGAAAGGACAGCAGCAATACTTTTTTGAGAAATTAATTTCTCCTCAGCCAAGTTCTGCACTTACTGAAGTCCTAAACCAAGCTTAACTAGCCAGTTAAATTACTCATAGAAAGGAGTAATAAATCTAAGTAAGCTGGACTGCATGAGTGAACACGGCTCACAGCTGACAGATTTCACATAAGGAAGAAGCAAGCTACATACATTTCAGTCAGCTAGAATTTATAGAGGCCTTTGCTTTCTGTTCATGAAGATGTTAGACCATGGAATTTCACTCTAGGTTGTTGAACTTCCACATCACCACAAAATACTGTTGTTTTATCCACTAATTAATCAAAATCTCCTTTTCTCATGCTGGAGTTTTAACACAAATTAGAAATTTGGCAGGTATGCATCATCCCCCACATGTTTTAAAAATACTTCTTGCACTTTATCAGCACATGGTGTTTTCAGATACTGCTTCAACAAAGACAGCCATGACTGAACAGAGGAATGCACTACATATTGTATTCAGAAATGGTAGTAAGGCAGACATAAAATTGCAAACAAGACTTCCTTTGGAACTTTTTTTAGCAACTGAAGTTTAGCAGAATTGAAGTAAGAAGTTGGTCTTCCAAGACACAAGACATGGTTTAAAAGAAGCTGGGAAAAATGCTTTGACTACACACCTTTAAAATCCAGCTTTCAAAAAAAAAAAAAAAAAAAAAAAAAANAAAAAAAAAAAAAAAGAAAAAGGCACAGCCAGAACATTACATACATATTGTTTAAAATTAATAAGTCCCAGAAACAGAAAATTGTTCTGGAACAATGAATAATGACCAAGACCTGAACACACACTCACACTACAAAAATCAAACAACACCAACTTCTCAAAAATCTGTATTCTATCTGTATTTATGCTGTAAAATGCATGTGAAATGTGTATGGTCTGTGAAAGTCACAGCCATCTTAAATCAATTTCTATCACTTTCATTTCACTCTTTGGTGCCAGTAATTCCAAGATTTATGTGGCAGGAATCTTGTTTTTGTAGGACTTCGTTATTATTCATGTGCAAAGACATGGAACAAGCTTTTAAAAATTGCTTTAAGACACTCCTGAACATGGTCTCCCCATTAGTCTTTATTATACAATCCAAGTTCTGAGAAGATTTAGTTAAAGAGCATTGGCGTAAAAGAGAACTTTGTTCTCATTGTATCAGTGTCTCCAGTAGGCAGTCTAATCCAGATGGTATAAATACAGAATGAAACACTAGACAGAATAAAGAGAGCAGAGCACAAAATTTATGGGGTGGGGAGAAAGGGGGTGGGGATGGGGGGAAGCATGGTATCAGTTCATTCTATTGAATATGGGACTAATGGCATTCAGGAGTCACTACAAAGGATGTCTAATTTATGACAGTGGGGTGTAAACGCAGTCTGTGATTATTTGAAACAGCCATATGATGCCTAGTTTTTCTTTGCTGAGTGTTAATGGTGGAGAGTGCAACAGATGGACATGCATTAGCCTATGTCTTATTTTATCATTGCAGTTCTGTGGTGCTGTTGTATGGGAAGAAAAGTAACTCAGTGGTTTGGTCCTTCAAGAGAGAGAGGTTCAGTTGAGTACCTATACCAATACCTATACCAGTACCAGTACCAATACCAATATCACAAGTACTATTCAATGCAATACGTGCATAATGTACAAAACATGCAACTCCATATGATACAACACCATCCAACACTGAGCCTTACAACGCCATCCAGGACAGTACCATGCCAATACTCATGGAACACGAACCCCACGAGTCCTTGCACTCGAAACAGAACACCTTGCAGTCCAATAAATAACAGACAATGCCATACACACAATACAACTTCATACATACATACCACAACACAAAATGCAGCGCAACACATGATATGTGCAATATAATACAACCCCATACCATGCAGCACAGTGCAACACCTGTAATACACACGTACAAACAGTATCATGCCATACAATACAAATACAGAGAATTCCAAATACAGTACAAAATACCACTCAATACTATACACACAATAAGACTAGGAAACTAAGACAATAAATAACATACAAGCCCATTATTATATACAATCCATTAGCATACATGCTGTGCGGTATATATTTAATGTATTTTAAAAAATTGAAATATCTATATAGACATAGTGAAGACATATTGCATGATTTGCATGGAATTTGTTTTATGCAGCCTTGAAAGCTGGAATATTAAATATCTCTATAGCAATCAGAAAATACAAAATCATAATAGCGTATCCTATAAAAGAGATGAAAAGATGGTGAAACATCAAGAAAGTAATAAATTCTAAAACGCAAAAGAAATGTTCCGAATGTCAAGTCTGAACCTCTCCTGACACAATTTTGAACCATTTCCACACTGTGTTACTGGGAAGACTCGGGAAGATACGGATCTGTTAGTCTAACCTCAGTGCCTGGAAAACGTATAAAGATCGTACTGTTTGCTTCTGACAGACAGGAAATGCAATCATCAGGCACAGTCAGCATGAGTTCACAAACGAAAAGCCCTGTCTCACTAATCTGGGATAAGACTGTCTACCTTGTGGGTGAAGGGGCAGGGGTGGACATGGCCTTTCTGGATTTTTGCCATTCGTTTGATACTGTTCCTTGCAACAACCTTCTGGATAAGTTGTCCATCTGTGAGATGATCAGGTGGACATTATATTAGGTGAGGAACTGGCCTGTGACATTTGGAAGCACTTCCGGACCAAGAGGGTGGTCAAACACTGGAACAGACATCCTAGAGAGGTGGTTGATACCCCATGCCTGAGAATACTTTAAAAGGAGGTACTTCGACAATGCCCTTCACAATGCACTTCAAATTTTGATCAACCCCAGGCACATATTCTATTGAACTGTATGTATTTTACAGTGTCTGGTATTGTGTTTCGTGCAGTAGTTTCCTTGTTATTGTGCTGTATGTTGTCTCAATTTGTCTTCTCTTCTATATTGTGCTACATGTTGGATGTGTTGCATGGTATTGTTTATATCACATTGTGCACTGTGTGTGACTTACGGATGCACTGTGATGTGTTGTGTTGTATTGGGATTTTTTTTCACGCTGCATTCTATTTCGCCTGTTGGATTGCATGTATTGTATTTTTACGCATTATATTTAGCACTGTGCTTTGTTTTTTGTATTTTGCATATAGTGTTGCATTGTAGATCCTTTTGCACTGTGTATAGTAACACTGTGTCATATATCATTTGTTGTGTTGGTTTTTTTACTCTATTTTATGCATTTTGTTTATTATATGGCTTGTACTGTACTGTCATTGGTTTGGTATTGCACTGTTGTATTTTTCAATGTTTTGCATTGTAGTGCACCCCCCACCACACATCTGGCACCGTGCAACATCGCCTCCCAGCAGGGTCACACACAGCACCTCTTGGGAACCATCACTGCTGAGCACATGCAACCACCTGGCCCTGCTGCTGTTCCAGATCTTTGCAATGGCACAGTGCTGGTGTCCACCACCATCTGCCCCTGTTGCCTCCAATAAAAACCTTCCCATGGTGTATGTGTGTGTGTGTGTACGGAAAGCATTCCAGCTATGCTATTTGTAAAAAATTGTGGTTTGGAATGTCTTTTATTCAAGTATTGTAAAATCTGATGTTTTCTGTATGGTACAGTGTCATAAAATCATAGGATGGTTTGAGTTTGAAGGGACGTTAAAGATCATATATTTTCAAACCCCCTGCTGTGGACAGGGACAGCTTTCACTAGGCCAGGTTGCTCAAAGCCCCATCTTACCTGGCCTTGAATACTCCCAGGGATGGGGGATCCACAAGTCTTCTGGGCAGCTTATGCCAGTGCCTCTCCACCCTCACAATAAAGAATTTCTTCCTAATACCTATTGTAAACTGACTCTCATTTTAAAGCCATTCCACCTTGTCCTATTACTTCATGCCCCTTTAAGAAATCCCTCTCTGTCTTTCATGTAGGCTCCCTTCAGGTACTGGAAGGCCACACTTAGGTCACCCCAAAACCTTCTCCTTCCCATGCTAAGAAATCCCAGTTCTCTCAATCTTTCCTCTCAGGAAGGGTGCTCCATCCCTCTAATCAAAGTAGTGTTTTTCCCCTGGCCTTATTCCAACAGGTCCATGTCCTTCCTGTGCTGGGCCCCCAGAGCTGGATGCAGTGTTCCAGGTGGGGTCTCACCAGAGCAGAGCAGAGGGGCAGAATCCCCTCCCTCCCCTGCTGCCCACACTGCTTTGGATGCAGCCCAGGACACGTTTGGCTCTCTGGGCTGGGAGTGCACATGGCTGGGTCATGTCCAGCCTCTCACCCACCAGCACCCCCAAATCCTTCTCAGCAGGGCTGCTCCCCATCTGTTCATCCCCAGCCTGTGTTGATGGCAGGGGCTGCCCTTACCAAGGTACAGCAGCTTGTACTTGGTCTTGTTAAAGCACAGTATTGTATTTATTGTCCAGCACATACTGCATGCATTGTGGGTATTATTTTTGTTGATATTATATGTATTGCGTATAATTATGTTCTATATGTTCTAATGCATTGTGTTATATATATTTTTATTGTCTTTTATATTGTGTTATCCTTCGGGATATATTGAGCATCTCACTCTGCATCCTTTGGGGAGGCCTGGTATTTGTTATGTTGTGCAGAATCATATGTATTGTACTGTAGGTTGTGTTCCATGATATATAACAGTATCCATTCTATTGTATAACATATCATTTTATCCATTCTATGGTGTTTATTGTTCACTCTGGGGGGCTGTTATGTATCGCATTGTATATAGTTGTTTTTTGTTTTGACATATATATAGTTATCATATTTTAGGATTGTACTTTAAGTATTATATTTTAGGTATTCTGCATGTTGGGTTCTACAGTTTGTATGGCTTAATTTGCCTTACTTATATTGTATGCTGTGGTATGTATGGCATCCTAGTATCACAGAGAGAGGGATGTGAACAGGTCAGAAAAAAGGTCCAAGCATGAAAGTTGAAGGAAGGGTCTCACTGCCAGGAAAATTTCTTGTAACTAGTCATATCTTAAACTCAGTCCTGTTTCAAAATGAAGGCAACTAGAAGTATTTCATTGGCTGTATAACTTAACTTTCAAAGAGAGCTTTTCACTTTGCATTCCAAGGTAATAGCAGCAGTTTTTAACCTCCACTAAACAGCTGGCCAGCACTTCCAACAGACATCAAAAGCAAAGCACAACACTCATTCCTGCAACTTACTCAAAATTATAAGGAGACTAAAGGAGCATGGCCTCAGGAAGGTACTCCTACACTGCCAGTACTTATTACCCAAGCTGTCCTAGGCTCCCAGTGCTCGCTCAGTTAAGCTATCTTACCAGAAAGTTTTTGCATAAATGAATAATGATGGGCCCATCTGCAGACTGATTCCTAGAATACCAGCACAGCATGGGTTGACACTAAATGTATCAAAACAAATAAATGTCTGAATCATAGCCCAGCTGAATGCTGTGAAGGAAGATCAGAAGTCAGTTGTTTCCTTTTATCCATTCTTTGGTGTAACTAGTGATGAACTGAATTTTGCTTTAGTATCAGCCATCTGTGTCACATATACTCTAACCTGATTAAATATAATTGCCTTGGGTCCTGATTTGATTATTTCATCCCCAGAGTTATTTATGCAACTGAAGTAAATTTCATATTTTACTCAGTTAAAGTTAATAAAAGATGTACAACAACATGAAAGTTTTAATATTTTGCAAATTAAAAAATATAATCTCGATACACCATAACACTAATATATTTGTTACTCTACTATTTGGTATTGTTTCATTGTATTGAATGGCAGCATTTAAAGGGTCACTAGCTATTTTTATTTTCTTCTGAAAATCAGAATGCTCCAGAGGATTGAAAATATTAAGAATGATTTTATCTCCAAAGGTTTTTTTCACAGAAGTGTTTTATACATTTTTTTCAAGACAGCCTCTTCTGCAAAACAAAACCATACAGGCTCATTACTCTGGAGTGGTCAGTACAATAAGCAATTCTGGCACCAGAGACAACTTATCTTACATTCTCTGCAAACATCACTAGTATTTGCAGGTTCCAGCAGCACAAGAAATATATGGTGTTGTTTATCAGAATATTAGGAGTAATTTAAAACTTGGTCTACTAGCAAAACTCACCTTGTAGATGTACTACAACAGACGGAGTTTACTCAGCCAGATCAGTTTTTAACTGTGAGCCAGTTTTAGATGCTAAAACCAAACAGAACAAAATTGCTGACAGCTAACACATAAGCAGAGCTTCCCATACGCATGAACAGCTGACAGCTGATTCTGTACCTGATACCAGAAATGCAAATTCAAGAACTTTAATGTAATTTAAATGGGTGCATTTGAACAATCAGAAAGTTGTATTTTACATGGAATTTTGTTATATCTTTTCTCAGCTAGGGCTGAGAGTTTATGGCCAGACAGCAAAGCATGAGAACAGGCAAGAGCTGCACCGGGAGGGATTTGTCTACAGTACCTTTGTCTGAGAATCACGTGTGGCTAAAAGGACGTGAGCAACCAGCACAGCTTAATTGCCCTCAATACGTAGAATTTTCCTAGCCAGATGACAGTGGTTGAACTTCTGAACTTCTGTCTCATTTATCAACAGGCAAAGAGTCAAGCATCAATTTTTCTTGTTTATGTCTTGGTTTAGATACTTCACTTACCAAAGAAAATTTGACAGCCACTGCCAGCTAGCCATAAACAAGAGCAAGTCTGGGCTTACTTCTCTGCTACATTGAAAGCAGCAGAGATGCAATGCTAAGATAAATCAGCTCTTGGAAGAAAATGAATGAAAGCAATACATGGCACATCAATTCTTCTCACCAATAAGAAAGTCCTTTGGCCCACCCATTCTTCTGTGTCCTCCTGAAAGAAACAGGAGCAAAGAGATAGTACAGCAACACAGTACTGTGGTGGTGCGGCTTTTAACCAGAGAGCCTAACAGGACTCTGTTTCCCAGCCATGTTAGAGAGGTCATGAGAAAAGTTTCAATTTCCTCATTCTTTTGTGCCAGACACCTGCAGAGCACCAGAGAAGACGCTTTCACCCTTCACTTTTGTAGCCAGCTGCCTGCATAGGACGTAGCCCCACACAGGCTGTATACTGTTCCCACATCCGATTGTACTCCCATATTGGTATCAATGTCTTCTCAACTTCCAATAGAAAACTCAGACTGGCAGAAGTCTTCTATCTTGATGTTTGTCATTAGACTGAGATGACTGAAGAAATACATTCCATGATACTAAAAAAGAGCTTTGTGAGCGAAACACTGTTAGAATCGGAATTAAACTTTATTAATACGATCCAGTGAAGCAGAGTAGCTGTGCTGTGGAACAAATAAAGGATAATTTCCCCTTCCCTCAACTCTGAGAGAGCAAAATCAGCTGACAAATTTCTATGCTATGTGCTGATATAGGAAACTATGATGTTCCTACATAAGCACATAGGGGTAGCAGACCTCACAAACTCTCCTGATCAAAGCTTGTGCAGGGTGCTCATTCTTCCCAGTCTCCCTGCTGTGCAGATATTGCTAATTTCTAAATCACCAAAATCCTCTTGGAGAAGGGACAAGGTGAGTGATCTGCTACTGAATTGTGTAAGGGCACACTGCCTGCCTCTGGGGATAGAAAGGGTGTAACTTGCAGGAAGGAGAAGGCAGATCTATTCATAACTGCTCCTCATTGCAAGCAAAAAGCATCTTTCATGTTATACAAGAAATTGGCAAGTGATTGAGGATAGACCAAAGAAATTAAATGCCTGCACTTCCATGGGGAAGGTCCCAAGGTCCCGTTACCCAAAGAAAGGAGCTTTTAAAAAAGAACATATACTTAGAGGATGTTCCAGAGAGAGAAACCAAAAATATTTACTTTAGTTCCAACTTTTTTGGAGACTCTCAAGGAAGACAATAGCATAAGCTATTAGTCAACATGAAAACACAATAAAGAAAAAAGAGCTGCAGAAATGTGACAGTCATACAAATGACTTAAGAATAGGAAAGATGAATAGGCTACAAGCAAACGGAGAGAACACAGCATTAATGAAGTTTTACCCACGAGGTCTGGTTTTCTCTTGAGACTAAATTTCAGCAAAAAACCCCCCAAAAACCAGCAAGACCAACATCAGTAATGAAACGTTATATATTTAAGACAGTCAGATTCCTCTAAAAATTTCAAAGTGCCATGCACTTTCACAGCCTGACTTCAAGCCTCATCAAGCCTACAGCAGATTTCAATTTCTATGAAATTGCAAGCAGAAATACAGTGCCCAGACTTCTTCCAGCTGGGCTCCCATAAGAGCCTGGTACCCAGCTGAGAGTTGTGTCTCTACATCCAAAAGGGAGTGATGGTTCTCCCCAAGGTGTGAACAAGGGAGAGGGGTGTGGATGAAATGCTGAGCGCCAGGAGGAAGAGGAACTGTATCCAGGCATTTATGACCATCAGGGCATTGGAGAGCAGCTTGTCAGGGCTGGGACTGGGAGCAAACACTCCTGGAACTGCAGGGTGTGAGCCATTGCCTCTGGAAGTAGCTCCTTGCCACCCCTCTTTACTGTGAGCCAAGTTTATCCTGGGAGCCAAACTACACCCCACCTTCTGTCAGGGTCCTTCTCATAATCAGAGGAACTGTAACAGTGCTCAGAGATGTTCACACGGAGATGTCACAATTCTGCAGAAAAAATGGATGCAAAGACACCCACGAGAGCATGTATTTTTCTGCCCTTCATGTTGCTTCTCTCACAGGTTCTCTTGGCTTGCCACCTGAGGCTTTGCTTTGTTACCATGGACTGGAGCCAGGCCACAGCACAGATTTCGTTCTGCTCTTGATGGTAAGGGACAAAGGGAGGCAGGAGAACTTTCTCAGACACTTATTCTTATTCCTTTCTAAATATAGGGCCCATTTCCCCAGGGAAATGAAAGGCAAATAAAAACTATGGTGAAAGCACATGAAAGTCTTTTCCTTGATTTGCCATACAGCTCATATTTTCATGCACTCCTACTCATGCATGCTTTGGGAGGCAATACTAAGCGGAGGAGTAGAAACCAAAGGCAAGGGCTGAACTGTATCTGATAGATTAAGGCTAGTAGCTATCTCTGGAAAAGGTTTAGCACGTTCATCGCTACTTTCGGGGGAATTCTGTCAGAGAAGGATTCACATCATATTTATAAATAAGCCTAGATTCTGTTTTCCACTTGTCCTGAACAGCACAGACTACCCCCAAGACAAAATTTTTATTGTGTTCAACTATTACATGGGAGACAAATTCTGAAATCTTACCTCAGAGTCATACTATCTCTCAGATTTACTTTTAGGCATTGAGCTACACCTACAGTTTAGAGCAGCCAGCTTTCTGCAGTAGAGTATTTATATTCCTGTGCAGAGTGCCTGGCCCAGCTAAAATCATCACTGGTAGGGCCAGGTGACACTTTCACAGCACAGAAAGAAAGCATACACTCCATACTTCCATGGGAACATGAGCCTCCACAGCCAGTGAGTGAATTTTGTTCACTTGCATATTTGGCTGGGAGTGAGAGTTGAAGTGGAAGTATTTTGAAAATTTCACAGAAGGAAGTGATAATAAAGACATTAATTCCTTAAGAAGGTCTCATCTGCCTCCAAGAAATTACTTTTTGCTGTCTTAAAGAACTGTATCTCGAAGTACCTGGAGCAGCTAGCTGAAGCTGGTTGCTGTGCTGACTTTGCATTTGGACAGGAGGAAAACAAAAGCAAAGAAAAGGATGCACAGCAATGTCAAACTCTGCTTCCAACTGCCTCTGAACAGGACACAGTGTGAGGGAAAACTAATTAGCAAGCTATAGAAAGGAAGAATAGCATCACTGAAAGTGCACTCTGGAGAAGACACCAGCATTTCACGCAGTCTCCAAGTGACTGTGTGCAACAAGAGCAGCTGGAAACCAATGGCTGGAAAATAGTTGATGTGAAAACCCCAGGCAGCCCCAGAGAATGGTTAGCTGTCCTTACAATGAGAAGAGAGAAAAAGAGAAAGAGAGAGAAAGAGAGAGAAAGAGAGAGAAAGAGAGAAAGAAAGAGAGAGAGAAAGAGAGAAAGAAAAAGAAAGAAAGAAAGAAAGAAAGAAAGAAAGAAAGAAAGAAAGAAAGAAAGAAAGAAAGAAAGAAAGAAAGAAAGAAAGAAAGAAAGAAAGAAAGAAAGAAAGAAAGAAAGAAAGAAAGAAAGAAAGAAAGAAAGAAAGAAAGAAAGAAAGGAAGAGAAAGAAGGAAAGAGAGAGAAAGAGAGAGAGAAGGAGAAAGAGAGAAAAAGAATAAGAGAAAGAGAAAAAGAGAGAAAGAGAGAGAAAAAAAGAGAGAAATAATAACATTTTCTTTGATGGAGATAGAAGAAAGGTGAAAGTTCAAAAGAGCCTATGTTACATGATCCAGGGTTGAAGAGGTAAGTTAGAGCTACAAACAGTGACTGGCTTCCCTGTGCAACTCTTGTTTAGACTAGGAGAAGACAGGATTTTCCTGCACTCTGAAGGTGACAGAGGCTCCTGAAAGGAAACTATTCTTTCATAAAGTAAAAAGATTTGCTAACCAGCAGAGTTGCCCAGTCCAGACAGAAGACATCATTTCCTGAATTGCTGTCTCATAGAATAAATCTGGCACAAGAAGTTTCCACTCCTTTTCTCTGGAGACTTGTCCACAACTTCACTGAACTGTACCTTGAATTCTTTCTCACAGAAGCCAACTAGAAGTGGTTGTGCTTAGTTGAGGAACAGTGCTCAAAAGCTTGAGCTCAGGCAAAGGATGAAGCAAACTAGTGTCAAAACTGTAGGCTCTGACCAGGATATGGTGTTAGGCTAAACATATTAAAAGCAGTCTGGGCAGAATAAGAGCATGCACCAGGACAGCATCATTAAAAGAATTAATGCAAGGAGTAACTCCTTTCTTTCTTAAAACATCCAAATATTTGTATCGCAAAAGTTTAAGCTGACTTTGCTACTGAGGCTGGCATCACAAAAATGGTACCCTAAGATGTACAGTGGGAGGACTGATAATGTTGTGCTGCTGAAATTTATGATTCTGTTTTAACAATGTCCATGAAAACAAAACAAAACAAAACAAAACCCTCTGGCAGAACAGAATGTGGAGCTCCTGTTAGACAAGCTCCTGTTAGACAAGCGTATAAACATATCACATGGGCCTACACATGCTCTGGCAAACAGCACAGGCCAAGGAAATGGCCAGCATTTGTGAAGCAATACAGCTGTAAAGGATTACAGCACTATGTAACAGAGTATGCAACACCAGCACGCGGGCAAAGGCGATGGCAACAACACTCACTGTGAGGTCAGAGGAACTTTTCCAGTAGCCTGCAAGCAAATCAATTCATGCATATCCAACCAGCTGCAGGAAAATGCGCAAATGTGGTGCCAGAAATACTGGTAATAGTACTAAGGAGGAGTTACAGCAATAGCAGTGAAAGCTAGGGCCAAGCTTCATGAAACTAAGGATATGAGTTAAAAAAACCCATAAACCCAAGTACAATGCAATCTGTTCTAGCACTCTCTGGACACACACTGGTAGTCAGAAAGCTGTTCACATGATTTTCAAACCATGCATATTATTGTTCACTACTGCTCTGAGTTTGCTTGAAAAGGCGGAGGCAGGGAGCTGACCTTTTTTGGAAGGCACCACAGGAAGCAGGTAGCACCAGGATTGTGTTGAGGGGGTGAGGGCAGAGGGGGTGGGCTGTGTTACAATAAGCCATCCAGCTGAAACCTGTGTGGTGAACAAAAACCTCTCTGGCTCCAGGTGATTGCTGAAAAGCATACAGCTCTCCTCAGCCATGCCTGAGGAGGGCAAAGGAAACCGAAAAGAAACAAAGGGTGATATTCCTAATTAAGGAAGGAGGCAGAGCATACTTTCATAGGGACGGATCTAGATTCCCCAGGATATTTGAACAATCTCTGCAGACCAACCCAGTTCTCACAAAAACATTTATGTTGCATCTCTGGTGATCCACACAAACAGCAGATGTTACCCCTAGAGCAATAAACTGAGGGCATAACTCAGATGTGCTGCCAAGGTATCCGGGCATTTAGGAACTAGGAAGAGGAATATGCAGGACCTCTTTCACCTGGCAGAGAGGGCCTGCAGACAAGACAGATTAATATCCTACCTGAAATACATCCAAGAGATCACAGCAAAAATCTGAAAATCTGATAGGCCATCTTGCTTTGAGCATTGATAATTCAAAGAGTTTCCATGTCCACTGCTTTAAAAAATTATTAAGAAAGCCATAAATGCGATAAAGCTACCTACCTGGTATTTCCCGTTTGAACAAGTTCCTTATAATTACATAGGAATAACATTTTCTTCTTTGCCTAATAAGCAGTTAATTTTCTAGAGACACTTTATGCATTAGTGTGTCACAACTGTCCCTGCATGTGTTGTCCAACAACCATTTTAACTTACAGAGGAATAGTTAAACTGCCTTTTCCCTCACCCCCATATTAGCAAGTTTCCATTTTGCACATAAAAATATTTTTTATGTAGCAGTCGTAAGAGAAAGAAAACAACTTGTATCTTTTAAACTTAAAATTTCCAGCTAATACAGTATTCTCTGGACTGCTTCAATTCTGTGGTTTTGAATGCCTTTCACATAGCAGAGATTAGTTACTGGACAGTGACTCACCAGGACATTTGGCTACAGTGTGCTGGATTATGTAATGGGAAGGGAGATGAAGACATAATATGAACTCTTTTGCTTTTGCTTTATGCAATGACCCTCACTCTGCAAAATTTCACACATGGTGTCGTCTTTAAATGGGAGAACTATACCTTACACTGAATGAAGAGATATCATCCTAGTTAATCATCAAAACTTTGTGGGATGAGCCTAAAAATGAATGATTTTCTCTAAAATAAGTTATCCAAGTAAGATCAATTTCACACCTGAAGAGCTAATGGCTCTCTATATCTACAGCACACATCCAGACACACACAAAAAATGTTTACCCTCTTGGCTCATACAGAGAGCTCTCTATGAGGGGGCTGACTCTAGGGAAAGCAGAGGGATGCTCACAATCCCTGTGCCACACAGATGCCCCACAGGATCCCTCTCAATATTGGCCAGATTTTGGCACTGGTGAGATAGGAGCCTCCTTGCTTCCTGTCTTTCCAGTTTTCACTGTGGTCATTTGCACATGCCAAGGTTGCACAGAGAGGTGTGTTTGGCCCTTGCACGAGGATATGTTTTCAATTCTTCATTTTTGCACACGTTTCATGCAGGCCACCAGCCAAGTGGGTGGAAAGCGCAGATAGTAATCGATAACTGCTCTGCACCAAAATAAAGTTACTCTGTTCAGTTCCATTTAGCAAGAGCACAGAATGACACTGCTACATGCTTTCTCCCTCCCAGTGACCCTCTGATTTGCTAGGGACAAAGAGAATTTTTTTTTTAGCTTTTCTATATTTAAGGTTCCTATATATACAGTAATCTGAAGCAGCCCCCAAGAAATTTTTCATTTTCCATTGTATTTATCTAAGAAATAAAAAACTGCCAATGCAACATCACCACATTAGCCAGAGAAGAAATTAACTGCTCAGACAGAGTTACTTCTGTTAGTAGCAGGTAAGCAGGGCTTGATATTTAATTCAGTCAGGAAATCTGATGAAGAAAGATATGCAAGGCCTATCTCCCACTCTACCAATTTTCATTTAGTGTACACATATGTGCCTATTTGGATTATTCACGGCTTTCTGGGATTATAAGTGATTTTTCATTGGTCCAAAGGCAATTTTTTCTTTCTGCATGTAATGTTCACAGGTAGAGCTGTTGTGACCAAGATCATGGGTTAAAATCTGTGGCCCATGCAAATATGCAAATAGTTTACAATGCACTTACATGTAAAGATTCCCAACGGAGCATTTCCGTCAGAAGCAAATATCTGAACACTAGAGACCTACACGGATGTCTGCTTCCCTTCTGTTGTAAGAGATATTAGAGAACTCCAGGAAAATAGGAAAAGGCACTTATGATTCTCCACTAACACAGGACCCTTTGAGGACCATTTGTTACTTGCTTTAAGGACCACTGTGGCTGAGGTAGTCAAGAATTTTCCAGTAAAACCGAGGTTTGAGAAGCTTTTTGAAAGTAAAAAGAAATGGGTTTTGGCATATTTTATTACTTTGTAGTGCCCAGAAAAAAAGTTTCACAGTGGATATACAACAGACACATCAATCCATATGTGTCTGCCGAAATTATTTATTTTTTGCTAGGATGCATGGTCCCTGCAAAGCTGCTGTAACATGGAAGTAGGGTTTTATGACTGCTTGTCATCCACTTGCAGACACAGGGTGACAAATGAGTCCTGGCAGGCAAACCAAGCAGCAGGCTGCATGAACAGGACCAAAGGATACACGTCTTATAAAGTAAGAACTTGATCCAATATGCCCATTAGCATCAAGCCAAAATAAAGACTAAAATTCCCTTCAGTCTTGGCACAGAGTTGAAAGCTGATGACCAGTCCTACAATTTAAAGCACTTTCATTCCTGTGCCGATGTCCCTGACTCAGGGCAGATGGCAGAGCCAGAAGTCACAATGAGCTGAGGATTGTCAAAAAAATGGAAAGACAAGAGTGATTTCTACAGGAAACATCTCAGGGAAGTGGCAGTGCCTGAAGCTCCAGACCTTACCAAGGTTACTATGGGGTCAGGCATCATTAAATGCACTAAATGACTGTCTTTACAGATGCAAGCTGCTGAGAAAACACAGAAATTCATTAAGCCCTTGTAAGACAATATCTAGGTAAACATCTCTTCAAGAGACATAAGCTCAAGTGTTTTGCCTTGAAATTGCAACATGCCCTGGGATAAACTGCACATGTAATGGGGCCATCATCTTCAGCTTTCAGCATCAATGTTTAACCTGCTCTGCAGGTACAGCAAAAGACATAAAACAGTGCTGACATAAAAGCCCTCAAAACCAGTGAGCTTTTACTTATTTAACAGGCTTACACCCTGACAGAGCTTAGGTCTACACTGAATAATTAACTGGATCTTAAAGACGTAGCTTTAATAAATAGGTGTTGAGTTCAAGATCTATTGTAAGTTAATACAGAATTACAGACATGTCCATCTCTTTGGTCTACTTTAGAAAAAAATATCTCTGGTGAGAAAACATAGCACCCAGTGCCCATCAGCTTAGAAAAATGACTGCAAATACTTAAAGAGACTGCCCAGAGCACACACATTACTGCAGAAGACATCAGTGCAGTCCAGTGCTTGTGAAGAAAGAGCTGAAGCCATCTTCATGAAAAAAAAAACCTCATAGTATAATTTATGGTTGGGAAGCTAGTCATACTTTGCATGTGGCCTAGAACATGATGACACATATCCACAGAGGACTTTCTTGAGGAACAAGACTGAGTTCAAAATTTCTTGAACTTCCAGCTGTACAAAGTAGACCTTAATTTTTTATTTTCTTAAACTTTTTTACTTGAACTTACATAAAGCCTCAGACATTAGCATGTACATTAAATAAGTATTAGGTATTAACTGAGCAAATTATGAACTTCAAATTAGCTAGAAGCGTGATACAATGTTCTTATAATGTCAGTGTTTGTGCTACTGTGCACTCTTCTTTTAACGGTTCATGTAAGATCCAGTTCTTCCCATTAGGAACCTTGTGCTGAAATCCTCTTCTGCTGCAGCCTGCCAAAAAAGGAATGCTGGTAAATTAAGTAAAAGAAATTACGAATTTTATTACTTTGCCACAAAGCCAGTCATCTGAAATGGGCCAAATCTAGGCTCCACTAAGGCAATCAGTTTACCTTGCAGGAGTTAATTACTGAGGGGCATCAAATAGACCCACCACCTACTTTGATGCCAAAGAGTGGGGCAGACTGGCTAGTCCTGTGAAAGGGAGGATGTTTCTGTCTCCTGAGAGCAGGAGACTCAATATGCAGAGCTGCTCCTCTGCTTGTCCATCCTAGAACACCTGTGATGGGCAGCTGCAGAGGTGCAGTCCAGCCTCTGGTGGGCTCCCAGCTTGCCCTGCACCCCAAGGAAGCCTCGAGCTGGCTCAGAGCAGGGCACACTGTCCAGCTGCACTCTCTAGGACATACACACTTCTACTAGAAAATACATATTAAAAACCAAAACCAAACATATAATTGGCTTAATTGTAGGAATTCCTCTGGTAGCAAATGTTATCACAGACTGAAGTGAAAGAGAGATTCAAAATTTTTAAACTCATCATACTGTCAGAAGCAAAAATAAACATCTCCAAGTGCTAGTTGCTTGAAGCCTAGGACTGACTGGAGATGGCAGGTTTATTTTTTTTTTTAGTTACAGCGTTCTTTGCATACTGTGCTTGTGATCCTTTTCTCATTGATTTTGGTGGGTATTCCTCCATTAAATGTAGTGGGTGCAAGAGCAGGTAACTCAAGAGGAAATTGCTTGAGATGCGGAATGCTGGTTTAGCAAAGTAGTAAACAACTCCTGTAGTGCGAAGGAGTTACTGTTTCCTTTAAGTGTATTTGACTGCTGTTTGGATTTTTGCACAGGCTTGTACTCTTTTAATATTCGCTTCTCTTACCTCAGAGAATTTTACTGGAAAGTAAATTTCAATAGTCAAATGAGAGACTTCAAAAAAAGTTACATTCCAAAACTGACAATTCTGCAGATTTCTAACAGCATGTTCCTGATTAATAAAGTAGGAAATGACAAATGACTAGCCATGCCAGTGCTGGATATACTTTTGCCTTTGACCTTGAGAAGAACTTTTCCAGCTGTAGCAGTAAAGTAGGAGCCTCTTACATGCAGCACAGAGTAATGCACTACACAGAGAAGGGGCTGTCTTTCCTACTGAAGCTAATGTGACTCATAATATACGAGTCAATTATTTTTCCATACCAACAATGGCTAAATGGATCTTGCAGATCCATTTTAAAAACAGACTCCTCCAAGATGTGATTGTAAATAATAAGTGCCCCCAACAGTACGTTTGTAATGTCAGTTTTAAGCACAAGCAAAGATGACTTGGAGAGCCAAATAGATTCCAAGTAAAATACAACCCAGATCTCACTCCTTCTCTTGTGCCTTGGTGTGGTATTTTCCTTTCAGCTTCTTGGAAAATGTGGCTAAAAAGGAATAAGAGAAATTTTACCTGTGTGGCCTCTATAATTTTACCTGTGTGGCCTCTTTCTAAAGATAGAAAATGTGTGGGAGAGAGGAGCTGGAGTCCCCATCCTGGCAGTCAGGGCTTTGAGATTTGGATGTTTTTGTCATCTTTTGAAACTTGCAGCTGGGGTGGCTGATGGAGACTGGCAGCATAAGCAGGTTCACAGAGAAATCCGTCATGGTTCTGCATGTCAGATCCATAAAGAGGTGTTACAGGAAACAGAGAGATGTAACTTTTCACTTCCCTAACTGAACAGCAGTGGATGGCTGGGGAAGACAAAGGGAAAGAAGCACAGGAAGAGGTAAGACTCCCACATTTCAAGGAGCTATAGACAGTGCCCTGGCAGATTTCCTCCTGCCTCCTTGTGGAGGAACACAGTGAGAGGTGCAAATGGCAGCTCCACTAAGAGTGGCAGTGGTGCCATATTAGGAGTGGGGTAAATAACCATACATGAGAGACAACCACTGTGCTCCTGCCGCAGAAACACACTATCCCATCCAAGGCTGGGTCCTTGCTGAAGGGGATCAAGTAGATATCTCACAAACGTGCCTTCAGGGATGCAGAGGCAGGCCAGACAAAGACAGGGGTATAAATTTCCTCTCACCATGAAGAACACAGAACTTTTGCCTTCACTGCTATACCTTTAGCAAGTCTTTCCAGTGCCAGATGTTCCAAGATGTAATGAAAGAGGTTCACTTCTTGCATCTCCATCTGCTTGGGTCACCACCTTACACGTAGTAAAAGGAGGCCTGGGGAAGGCATTCTGCAGCTGCAAAACCAAATTTTTTGCACAGGAGGCAAGCTTGGTATCAGAAACAGCAAAATCCATCTTGCCTGGTCTACTGGCATGCCTTGAACTGACTCAGGACATCTGCAGTAAAGTCTTGGTGAGTGTATTTGGTGGATGAGAGGAACCCATATCGTTTTTGAATAATTTTTCAAAAAGCTGCCAGGAAAATTTCAGACATATTTTTGGATTTTTTCATCGCTTTTGACTTTCCTACAAACCATATTGAGAATGCACAGTCTTCCCCTTAGGTGCCATAGATGGATGTCTAAACCTTTTAACTATTACTGGCCTGGCGAAGTTCACAGCTACAGTACACCTGTCCATACTGAAGCCCAGATCCAATTTCCTGGCACTCAACTGACACAAAGTCCTGACAGCGCAGTTGCTGACGAGTTAATCAGATTAGCTTTCATCCATTGTTTTATGAGATGATTTAAACCAGCAGTAGATTCTACAAAAGCTGTTAAAACCTGTCTAAAAATTCCTTTTTCTATGCTGAACACAGTGCTCATAAACTGCCTATTGATACAAATGGCACAAGAACAGCAGTATTAGAGAGGGTTCAAATATAAGAGCTGGATCCACCTTCAAACACACCTGAGTTTGATGACATTGGGATACATAAATTTGATTCATTGATGCCCAGCAATAATGGCTACTTTCTAGTTTTTTTACCTTGTCACTCTTGGTGATTAGTCACACTCAGGACTTTATTCAAATTGATTCTTTTAAATTCAATTAATTCCGTTAAAAGATGTGAGAAAAAAATTCTCATCTCCCTTTCCCTAATGTGCTTGGACACATGAGTGGAACATGACAGGGATGTTATCTGACAAACTAAAATAAAGATATTTAAATTCTAAAGTAATTTTTCTGGTTTCACAACCATGACTTTCCCTCTATTAAATGTGATTGTGTATTTCACAGAGGAGAGGTTCCTGACATTTCTAAGGCTGTACTTTTCATCTGGATCTAGGAGAAACCAAACTGCACATAATATTCTTGCAATCAGACCACACTTTGATTTCATTGCTCAGAAAGTTTGGGTGCTTATTCATCTACATGTCTTCGCTTCTAGGCCTATAAACAGATATTTGAGGCATGTCACAATCACAGATGCCTCCTATGCCTACACTGACAACTTTCAATGAAGGGTACTCTTTTAAAACACAGGAACAAGATTTGATTTTGACAAGATGGCAGGAAGTCCAGTTAGAGCCTTTATGACCATGGATTGTCACTGTTTCTTTTGTTGTTTCTATACTTGTCCCATTTTAAAACTAATTATTTCCTTGTCTTTCATTATTGTTACCCCTCTAAAGTCTCCTGCAGGCCCCAAAACCATTAGCTGTAAATCTGGAGGTTGATCTCAGTGGCTATTTCTAAAGAAACCAAGGTATGCAAAGAAATTGAGATGACAGAGAGAGCTTCTCTGTGCTCTTAGATTAATGGAGATTTACGTAAGATTCCTTACAGCAAGAAAACTTCACCAAGTTTTAGCCAGTCAATGACCTCTTGTAGGAAGATATTACATTATCTTACCATCCAGTGTCTATGATGATAACTACATGACTTACTAAAAGAAATCTTATGTTGTAATGGTGCTCAGAAGTGCTAAATCATGTGCTATGCACAACACAGCAGAAAGCAAGAAGATACTGTCGCAGGGTGTTTCTACTGCTTCCTAATATTTCGAATTCTCTTGGCTGTTGACTTTGTACCTCCAGAAATATGTGGTCCCATAAAATGCCTTTTCAATAACCATAATACAATACAGTGATATCTGAACATTGACCTTGGTCATCTTTGTTTTGAAGGAAAGCTCAAGTGCACCTTGGCAACTGAACAAATTCAACCCAGAAGAGGGAAAGTTCTGCTTCATCTCTCTTGTACAAAATTCCCTACAAAAGTTATTATTAACTGCATGAGTTGTGCATCAATCAGTACTACTGCAGGCGCTACTTCACATCATACTTTCCTTCACAGGTAAACAACCAGCAAGGCTTAATTTTCATTCAGCAATTTAAATTTAATTTGTTTGCACTAATGTTTCTCCTTATGTTTTTTCTCTCAATGAATACCAAACACTTGGAACAGTTGTAAAAAATACTTGAATAAGTCAGGATTTATTTGATCAGTTTCTAAAAGACAAGGTTATTTTCCTGGTTCAGGAACAAAATAGGTAAGTAAAAAATGTTATAAAAAATTTATAATTAAATAATGTAAGTTAGACCATTTAATCGTAATAGCTATAGACATTTGTTGGGATGTTAAAGAATTTCTTTCATGATGCTACTAAATTTTTTCTCCTCTTATGCATACATGAAGTTTTCATGGCCAACAATTTAAATTAAAATGCACCGTTTTTAAACCCATAGATGATACGAGGTTAGCTTTCTTTTTGATGATGAGGTCATCCCACAGCAGAGCGCAGATAAGACGTATAAAGCATTACTGCCTAGAAATATGTGGGGTTTTCCCTAAATTTAAAAATACTTTTAATTCCTGAAAAAGACTGTCTATTCTGAAAAGAGAATTTTTCATATTTCCACACACCAGCAACAGCTTGCGGAGTAGTAATTTGAGCTCCTCATTTTACCGGTTTGTCTCACCCTTCAGTTGCTGGGTCTCTCCAAGACCTAGAAAAGTGAGTCAGACTTCGTAGCACAGATTCATCTGCAAAGTCTGCCAAAAATGAGACCCATTCATATCTGGTAATTTTATCTTGGTTTCCTTAATGTAAATTCATGCCAGTGAATTTATTGACACTGTCAAAAGATTTCATAAGGGCCACCACCTGAATCAGATAGTCACTGTGTCACTGATGAGATTATAGGATTAAAAGAGGTAACTGGTTATTACAGATTCCCATGACTATCCAGTCCTAAAACAAGCACACAACTAGCACCCAAGAAATATTTTACCTAAGTATCTTAAAAATTAGTCTCAACCAGCTCACCACTGATTCAGTTTCCCATAATATTTTGCAGAAGATATGGATATAAACTAATTCAAGCACTGAAATCAAACTAAATACTAATGAGTGCACATAAAAACAGCGTTGAAGAACTTATAAATTATCAAGTCAGTATTTTATACTACTTCACGGAGCATCAGAGAATTTCTCTCATTTGCAGACATTACTTCTGGCATGAAAACTACCAGAATGTAAGCCAGAAACATGTCCTCTGGAAAGATCTTAGGATGACAGAAATCTACAGATTACAGTACAATCAAAATAGCATTAAAATGCAGTAGCTTTCCCCTTAACCTCAAGTATTTCTATATAAATAAGAAGGCCAGGGAAAAGTCTAGTGCCCTTTAGTTATATGATAGCAACTGGATTGCCAATCAAGCACCAGATACTCAACTGCAGTGAAAATGCAAGATGTGTATTTTACAAAATGTGTTTCTCTCTATCCTTCCCAGACAGTACACTCAGCTCTTTAATTAAGTGTTTTGGGTAGGACACATGCCTGCTTTTATAATGTCAAATTGGGCTTCCTGTTTCAGCTTTCTCTTACTTTTCTGGAGAATCTCTTCGTCCGTAGTGAAGCTGTGTGTATTTTGCTGCACTGTGTCAAGAGAAAATTACTGGGACCAAACAAGTTCATATTAATGAGCCATGGAAGGCAAATACAACAGCATCAGTTATTTCATGAAAAAAAGAATAATTTTGCTTTCTCATGCCTGCAGGTAGAGAGATGTGAAGCAGTAATCCCTGGAGTATATTAAGTTTTTATTTCTGAAATTTTAAAAAATCTTCAAGGATTATATCATAAGGAAATACATCATTGTACAGATAATGACCCACATATCCATATCTCAATATGTGGGGTAATTCAGCCCCAACATACCTGGGATATTCTGACTTTCCAGTTCAGAAAAGAAAAGGCTGTAATGTTATTTATTTTTTCATCATTCTTTTACATTTCTGCCTTCTTGTATCCATAGACACCCTCCTCCTTGCAATTCTCCCTCATCAACTTCAAAGCTGGAAATAAAACTATAAGAAAATTTCTGTCACTAATAACAAGAACATACCAAAGATGACAAAAGAGGGCCCTAAATCAATGAGAAACATGAGAGTGCTGCAGAAAGAGCAAGCACTGCGTGTTGGTATGAAGTTTTAACAAAGGGATCAGGAAGTCCCAGCATGGTGACCTGTTCCAGACACAAGGCAAGCTTGCTTTTCCTCTGAATGTCTCTCGTGTCCACCACAATCAGATGTTTGTCTTGTAATATCCTGCTAAATTTCAGTTCTTTAAGTTCTTCAAATAGCTGAGACTATGGAGCCACAACTCCACAACAGATTACAGCCTAGACATAGTCCCAGGCATAATGGTGCAGGCTGTTTTTTTGGACAAGACAGCCAAAATAATAAATCTCTCTCTCACTAGGAGGGTTTGAGGTTTTTTCCTAGAAAAAGGTTATTTTCTAGAAAAAAAGGTGTAGAGTCATTTCTCAGTTTCGCTTGTGTCTTCTCTTTTAGGGGATACTTTACCTAAAAAACAACCTATGGCTATAAATTGGAAATTGGCATGGCCCCATGGGCAACACTTAGTCCCATCAGATGGGGTTCTGGCACTGGAAGAAAATCATCGTTTGGCTGAATGATTCACTCAGGTTGTAGATGGCACATTGACAGTGGTAGTTAACAAGCAGCAAAAGAGTTTACTAGGAACCGAATGCTACGTCCATGAAAGTTAGCAAATAATCTCATCTCCTTTTAACATATGTTGGGTCAGATGTAAGTGCACTCTACACTGTGTCGGTGAGGGTCTGTTGTGTGTTAAAGGTTGTGCAGGTTTCTACCCTACAGAAATTAAAATAGGTGTTATCAACGTGACGCAGGCATTAGTTAGATGGTTGGCACAAAAAACGTGTTTGGGAGAAAGCCTCTGAAGGCACTCATGAAAACCATGAAACCTCTACCAGAAAATTGTCTATCAAATTAGACCACTGGCTTGTTTGCAATATAGTCAGCAGATATTTATCAAGGAGAGGATTAGCCAGCCAAAATCTAACCCTGGACAGAAAAAAGGATAGAGTCTAAAGTATTCCCTAGGAGTTTATGAGCCCTGCTATTCACTGGAAGGCATTTTTTTCCAATCATGTTCTAATTTGGAAAAACTCTCCCTCTGAATAGGTCTACACCCAAGACCAAGACTTTGCCTTTGCTAAAGTCAATGGAATGGCTGTTAAAAGAAATCTAAAATGTAAAAAAAACCTTTTTCTTATTATTCTGAACTAGAAAATTAAAGTTTCAGTGTTCAAAGTGATTTGAAGTAACCTTCTTAAAAGCAAATAAAAGGCATACTCAAAAGCAAACAGAAGGCACTGTCTCTATGGGGATAAGAACTCTCTTGATAAAGTTTTTCATAATCCATTGATAGCATCTTATACACTGAGGAAATATATATTAAGTATTTGCAGATCTTTTAAATATATTTTAGTATTGCTATCTTCAGGTCCCAATCTGCCTTTCAGAAATATAGATTAATTTGCAATGGTCCTTGCTCCATCTCAAAATCCATGTTTGCCTGTGGGTCGTACCTAAGCGTATTGGTATCAGATCATTATCACTCCTCACCAGCGATTTAACTACTGAGCTGTGAAAAAAAGAAAAGAAAATACTGAATTCTTGTTACATCAGGGATACAAAATCAAATCACAGAAGTTTACTCCAGAAGCTCTAGTCACAACTAGAGTGTACAGATATATTCAAAGTAATGGAACTGCATGGATGTCACTTTGGAGGATGTTTCATCTCCCTACACACCCCTCCAAGTTACATAAAATGACTGGATCGCCCAGAATTACCTCAGAGCAAGTCCATTCACATCAACACAACAAAACACAGTGCAGTGCTAAAGTACCTCTAAACAAGTAACCCAATCCTTTCAGCCTTGTTGGCTGAGTCTTGGCTATAAGAGCTACCAAGGACACAGAAAGCATTTGGCTATACTCAAAGCAAGTGATCAGGTAGGACAAAGGGCAGTACAAAATTAATAACAGCCCTTACCTTTTCACCTACATAGTAAATCACAGAGAGAAGGTTTTTTAGACAGAGCAATATTTGCTGAGATCTGAAACAAACAGTCATGTAGGTCAGCTTGGAGACAGCGAGAGTGTCATTTTAATTTGTACCAGGACAACAAATAAACAAAGTGCACCAGACCAAGGGACAACAAGACATACACACAAAAAGACACAGGCAGGGATGATGGATCCTGGGTGAATGGAACAAAATGGAACACAGAAAGAAACGGGCTTAGACAACTATAGCAAAAACAGTTGCTCATTTTAACTTAACTGTGACAACCTGGACAGCCACCCTCACACTCTGAACAGCCAAAACAGCTGGCTATATACTGAACAGGTTATTTTTCCCATTCTGACAAGACTCAGCACCAGTTCAGCTATAAATATTTGCCATGTAGCTGGTTGTGGAAATGCCTTGAGCAAGTTCTGAACAGCACATTAACAGGGGACAATAAAATTAAAGAGCACTACTACTTTTATTGGAGAGCTGATTTTGAGCTCTAAGTTTAGATAGCTTGCAAGGTCTGGCATGATTAAGCAATAGTTGATGCATAATGCAGTATCATAATTCTGGCATCCATTAATCAAAGGCCTTATGGCCTTAACTCAAAACTCCTTAAAATCAGTCAGGCAAGAAAAAAAAAAAAAAGGAGGAAAAAAAAAAAAAAGAGACTGGAAAAATTCTTAGTGAAGTTGAATCAGCTCTGAATTACTACTCGACTTTTTTGGTTTGGGTTTGGTCTGCACCATCAGAGTACATGTTTTGAAGAGACAAAGCCAAAGAGAATGCTAGTGTGAAGGACTGTAAGGACCAGCTCATGCTTCAGGACCAGGTGCAAGGATGTCAGGAGGTCAACAGCCTGCCGCAGTACCCAGTCACAGGCATCTCTTTACTATATTGCATCTCCTTGCTTTTCTTAAAAAGTTGAACTGAAGGGAAGCGATAGGGATTAGTCAGGAAGGAACGCTCCTGCCTAATGAGAGCCCTGAGTAGCAAAGGCACTTTTGGAAGCAGAATCAATTACCACTGTACTCAGGTTTTTGGACTATTTCAATTCCACTTACCTCCAGGCTCACTGCTGTAGTGCACTCACCCTACTGTTATGATGCTGTGCCTCGTTGATCTCAGATAAGGCAGTTTGTGAGACCAGACTGCAGGCTTGGTATTGAAACAATTGGGAAATCTTACCCCTAAACCCAGTCCTCTTCAAACTTTTTCCTTTAGTGCCAGTGAGCTTATTTTGCACATGTGTCTGTTGTTTAAGCTAAAGACAAACCTAGTGAGCAAATGCCAATAAGCAGAAAGTAGTATTTAACACTTGAAAGGACGCTAGGTAGGATAAATTAGGCTGGGAGAGGTCAGACCAAGGCATATGAGTTACAGATAAACCTGTAGGGAGTTCCAAGGAAATTTACTCCTGCAAGGTTTTGGTGATAGCAGAAATCACAGGTCTCACAGTACACACAGAAATTTATTAGTTTCCTGTTTTTAATTCCCATAACCATCTCCCACCCCCAAGAAACCTAGAGACAACTTGGCTTACAAGGACTGAGTGGTAATGCACTTAGGAGTCCTTAACTGCCAAAATCCTTGCACCTGACAGGCAGGATAATCTCAGCTGAAACATCCCTCCATTACAGCATGTACAGAAAAAATACATTTGCAACAAAAAGCATGTGAATAACTGATCTATTTCCTTTTTCTGTCAACTAAAATATTGAGGAAAGTAAAGCAAATCAAGCATAATCTGTAAGATATTAAATGGGTTTTTTTAATGTAGTCAGGGTTGGGTTTTTTTTAGTAGAACTCCATTGTTTTGCTTTAAAGACTAAAGTGAAAGATTAATTTTACTTAAAAATTTGGAGCAAAAAATCAGCAAAAACCAGATGAATTATTGAAATCTTTTGACATTGTCACATCCATCTCTTGTCAGTGTAGTCTCAGATGAGATGTTTCAATTATATATGCAATACCACGATGCATACTTTCACCTTCTTGATTTCACCCACAGTGACCTGCACAGCTGCTGAAGTCCCTTACCAGTTAACGTATGGCCACAAAAGTTTATTGACAGCCTTTTAAAGAAAAACAGTACGTGCTTACTACCACCACTCCCACTCTGAATTTGGAGTTAAGGCTGTGATTTTTGAGAAATTGCATAAGCACCATGTAGTGACTGTAGAATTCCATTTGGAAAAGGTTTGTCTCTGGGATGAGTTAGTATATCCATTTCTTTTTCAGGCACAGCTAACAAAGTGCTTCATCAGAAGTGGTTCAGCGAACTCTGAGAGGAGACTTCAGGAGACTTCTCTCACGGAAGAACCGCTTCAGGAGACTTCTCTCATGGAAGATATCCTACTTACCACACTTGGCACAATGACAAAACAGAAGTATTTAATGAACCATAGGATATTACCAAATTATATCAGTAGCATCTACTTGAGGATTCAGTTGCAGCATAAGCTCTGTCAGTAAAAGGTAGCTGTCACACAAGAAGTAACATCAGTGCAGCTACAGCATGTCCTCACTTGGTCAAAGGAAAACAAAACACCGAGCAGACTGGACAAATTGACAGGTTTAAATAATGGGCAGGAAAAGACTTTTAGAGAAGATATGACATTTATTTTTGAGCAGATGTGTAAATAACATGGTATCTGAATCTAAAAAAACCTAAATTATCCTCCACAATGTTCCAGTTTGGGCCAAATTCAGGGAAACGTCCAAAAGGAACGTCTCCTCAAAGGAAGGCAGGTTATAGCCGCCCCTCCCCCACCACGTTTGGGAAAGAAATATTCCTCGGAGGAATGTGAAAGAGAGAACAAAAACTATTTATTTAACAAACACACAGGAAAAAAATAATAATGCTAAATAATGAAATTTCTCGCTGTGGAGAGAAAACCTGAAAGATTGTAGAGTCCTTCTGTGGGTGTGGTCTCTCTCCTCCTCCTTGGAGCTGGGTCAGCGTGGAGACCCGCTCCAGGCCAGGGGAAGGTCCCCCAGTGGGGTTCTGATGTTCTGATGTCCTGAACCAGTCCAGAAGAGAAGGAAAAAAAGAACCCAAAGTCCCAGAAAAACAAGGTTTAACTCTCCTTCTCTCTCCGAAGAAACAGAGCCAAAAAAGCTGGCTGAAAAGCAGGAAGGGGGCTTCCTCCACACTTCTCCCCACAGCAGAAGAACGCAGAGGAGTAGTGACCTTGAAGCACAGACTGCTTTGAAAAAGTTCATCTGACCTTTTTTCTTTCTCTCCCCTCTCTTGGGCTCAGTTTAAAGGCACAGAAAGGCACAGGAATCATGTCTGGGCATAGAGCGATGATAGGGGATACACATCATAAAGTCACCCCAAGATACACAGTTACTCAGCTTCATTTGCGTTACATCCAAAGGTTAGTTATGGACAGCAAGTCCTGTAGAAATAATGCATAGACTCGTGCATAAACTCAGAAAATTACTTTGATATCTAATCTATTTCTTGATTATGTGTGTATTCTCCATTTCAAATTTAATTATACTCCACTTTTTTCCAGAGGTATATTTGTTCTTCAGCAGCAGTGGTCTGAAAATATGACCCAGATATGGCTCACAGAAAGAAGTAGTTCCACCTTTTTGTAAAACATGGATTGTGGGGGTGGGAGGCATTTAAGAATTTGCTTTTCTATTTACTTTGCATTCAAATTTCAAGGGCCATGGCAAAGCATCTGGTAACACAAATTGACTTCAAGAACTGAATGCAGAAAATTGGCAAATTGTTCTCTTTGAGAACATGAAAGCTGTGGAGAAAATTAATTTCTAATTGCATTTGAATGTACATAAAATTTGTTGATTACATTCAAGAATAGGATTTGATAGTTAGATGATAAAACTACAAAGTTTAACCTCAAATACAAAATAACATTATAATCTGTACACAGTACACAACAATATAGCAATAACTGTTTTGATGTCTGCAGTCACTCTTATTTATGTAAAAATATGTAAGCACGATGAATCAGCAGCATTTAACTGCACAGAGTTCAGGTCTGCAGAGCTTTACTTTGAAGAACAAAAAATATACAGTTTGGAGATGCAAAAGTTCAACAGCAACATTAAATTCTATAGCCCTCCAGACAAAGTCAAGCATATTTTTAGAAGATTTCTGAACCAGTGAAGAACTAAAATAACTTTTAGCGCCCTGTTTGAACTTAGTGCAATTTATTTTGAGACATAAAAATAAAATAAAAAATAATGCTCTTTAAGGCTCTAAATATAGAAGGCTTACTCCAGATGGAATATCAGCAAGAACAAAGTAATAGGTTGTATAAGCCTTCAAGAACAAAAAAAAAAAAAAAAGAGCAAAAAGTTAATCCTGGCAGTTTGCTATTTGTCACCCTGGGTTCTGCAGTGTTTCAGTGTTTTAATTTCTGTAATAGAATTTCTCATGCATTTTCTATAAACATAGTCCTTGTTTTCCTAACAGGCCTATATTGTTTTGAATGCCTGTATTGTTTTGAATTCCTTTCTCCTAAGGCAGAGAAAGGTGATAGACTGTGTCAGTGTCCTGTGGAATTGGAGAGGTGGTAACCTCATCTTCCAATCCACGGTTGTCTTTAGGAACATAAAAAAATGACTGAATAAAGAAGTGCAGGGGCTTTTCCTGCCTGATGGTCCTATCCTGACTGCTTGAGTCTGCGTGCTTCTTTCGTGCTCAAGTGCGACAGCTATTGACTTTCAGTAAATTGGTTTTTTTAAACTTTGACCAAGAAGCAAATTGGTCCACAGAGAGATTTACACCAAAGAAGCTATATTTGCCAGAATTCACAGTTTTTCTCATTTCAGCCCCTTTTTGATTCTTAGACCATCTTAAGTTTCATTCAGTCAATTAAGATAAAGTGAAATCAAACAGAAGCTCTTCAAACCAAATGAGAAAATGTCTATGCTGACTTGCTGAGTTTTCTACTCTAATAGTTAAAGATCACTCATCTAATGAAATCAGATTAAATGTGTGTATCCCTACACTGATGTCTCCCTTGCTCTTCTGCTTTTTTTAGTGATGGAGCATACCAGCTTGGTTTGGGTATTATTTTCTCAGTCTGGAGGATCACAGGTAGACCACAAAGACCCAAAACGCAGCAGCAGCACCTTCAAGTGAGCCCTTCCAGTTGCTGAACTTTTAACTTGACAAAGAAGCTGTTGTCCCTTATGTGTTTAAGTCTACTGGGTTGAAACTATAAGTACAGAGACACTCAGCTGTGGTATTTGATGAAGAAGGAAATGCACAGAAGCCTCACGCACTGCTTCTCTTTCCTCCATCACAGCAACTCCAGGCAGTGAAGATCAGCACTTTGGGGAAGCTATGGGGAGCTGGCTGACATTGTCCAGGGCTGAGGCTTATTCAAAAAACCATAAACAACCACATGAGGCCAGAGTGATGTCACCCCAATATACTCCTTTGGGCCATGTCCAGTGAATTAAGAAAACACTTCATCCAGAAAACACTTCGTTCTGATGCCTTCAAGGATTCCCGTGGCTCCTGCATGGCACTGACCTGACCCCGGACCATTCCAAGGACACAACAGGGCAACAAGTGGGTTGGCTATGATAGCACAGCAGCAGACCCAGTTACTAGGAACAAGTGTTTAAAAGGAACAGTTTCAAACAAAATTTACAGTAGCTATTTTCCTGTTAAATACTTGTTTAATTCAAAGACGTTGCAAAATAATCATAAGAAGGGTGAGAAAACTGTGAAAATCTGAGTAGGACAAGAATGAGCTCTTTAAAACACCATAGTGCTTGCCAAAAGACCAATGGCAAGGAGGCGTTGAGTGCTAAAGTTCCCAACAACTTTAACATTTCATTCTGGAATGCAAATTAGGATTGGATATAAGAATTTAAACCCTTGCTATCTACTGCTGGAACCTGATCATCTCCTCTTCATCGATATTTCAGTTCTGCATGATTTTGAATAGTAGAAGCAAAAGTCTGCCATATACTGCAAAAACCAAAAGAAGTAAAAGAAACAAGGATGTGCTAACTTAACACTGCATAGTTAATGCATTTCTTTCTCCAGTACTATATATCATTTCAAGCTATACAACAAAAGTCACCAAGTAATAAACCAAGTTATAATAGACTGTCAGGTAGCACAGGAACTAGAACATAAACTAACAGGAGCAGCAAAGTAGGGCATGAAATTCTAAAACATATTTACCTGCCCTCTGAGTGGACAGACATAAAATGTGCTTGTGATGTTTAAAATTGCTATTACCAGAGAGGGTTCAAACATTTGAATGTTCCTCTCTTTTTATCCTTCTACAATAAATCAATAACAGTCTGGGGAAAATAAAATAGGAAAAGAAAAACCTATTTTTCAATCTGTTCTTGGGATTTGTCTTCCCTTTTAATTATTGTCTTCATTTTTGTAGAACTTAGCTTTGTCCTCAAACAACAGAAAATACAATCAGCACAAAATGCTGCCAGTAGAGACCTGATCATCCCTGCAGCCTCATTTACCTTCACTGATGTCATGATTCCCACTTGGTAAACTACTGAGGCACATGCCTAACTTTACTCCTGTGAGTGCCTCTGTTTTGACATGCTGACATACTTTGGGATATGACATCTGTGGTAGTATATTACCTAAGCAGAGCATAGAAGGCTTTGTCCAAAACAAGCTCCAAGAGCCAAAACCATGAAAATTAAGTGCAATTTCCATAATGGTGGACCTCTTAAGCCAGGAATAAACAAAGCACAGTGGAAGAAACACTTCAATCAGCTGTTTCTGATACTGCTGGCAGGAAAAAATTGTCTGAATATTTTACAATGAAAGATTGCATACAAAATTCAGTGACTCTTTGTGAAAAACAGCACATGAAGCCAACCTTGCTTGATGCTAGATGTGCAGTAAACTGAAGGATATACTATCCTATCTCTCACAATTACAGCATTTTAAGGAACTCATCAGTAGTTTGGGGAAAGTTTTTAAAGTTCATTTTGTTCAGAATTTTGCTTACCTTATGTACTTTCAATATTACTGTTCACCCCAACTTTACTGCAATACATTTTCATGACATTAAAACAAGCACTTTTAACAGTTCATCAGATCCTCAGGACTTATGTCAACAACCTGTGGGAGAGAAGAATGACAAGAAGAGGAGGCTTAAGGGTCAGGAAAAGAAAATTTTTCCAAATTATTATTTGTCTATCTTCACACCATCTGCTTTTTCCACAGCTCCACTTACATTTTGTACAGCAGTGATTCTTACACAGATGATTACTCTCTACCTAGTAAAGCCCTCCTTTTTTCTTTTTTTTTTTTTTTTTTTTTTTTTTTTTGGTCTCAATTTCTTCCTTCCTTGAAACAAAATAAAAGGAAGGATTTGAGAAAGAAACAGAAGCACACGCATCCGGCTGAAGATATTTCTCAAAAAATTGAGGGTAATATGCTGGCTGCACCTTACTTACATAGTTTGAGTGGTAAAAACTTCAAGATCACAGAGTCTGCTCCAGAATGAAGGGATAAGAAGGTACAAAAAGGTCAGTATTAAATATCTTTTTTGTGCTATTTACTGACACATAGAAATGTTTTCAAAACAGGGCTTTGCCACAGACTGCAGGATAATTGGAAAAGTGAGGTTTTGCCAAAACACAATGAAAACTCTGCTGAACACAAGGTAGTATATTTTGGGAAAGAAGTCTTGAAGAAAGGGAAAAGTAATATCATGAAGTTAGATTCTTCTCATGTTCTGGTTTCCTCCTGTGATACTCTGAGCATTCTCCACTTTAGGAGTACAGCGAACAGTAAATATATCAAAAAATACAAATACATAAACAAAAAATGGAATTACTAGAGCAGTCTTTGATTTGGTTTCAAACAGCAAAATCTTTCAATGTGGAAAGAAAAAGGATCTGTAGCTCTTCAAGTACTTGACAACATAAAATTTCATTATCAAAATGATATGACATTTAGAAATTAAACTACATTTTGCTATTTTTATAGACTACAAGAAAATTAACCCTTTGTTTGAGTTCAGCTGATACATTACAAAAAAAAATTAATGAATCCTCCTCATTCACACTTAAAAGTTTGTCCTTTTTTTCACTGTTTCTATGTGGAACTTAAATCCTCCATCATGTATATAGCTGGCATAGCCCTCTGGGATGTCTGTTCCAGCACAGACCAGAAAGGTTCTGGCAAAGTCAGGGTGTGCTACCTTGCAGCATGCTGTGCTACATTACACGGTCTACCTGGCACTATGGAAGCACGAGGGTATCTCTTCATTGCATGACTCAAAATACCCTCACACATGTATCACATGCATGAAATGTCTGGGCATACCCATCCTGTAATACCACATGTAAGCCTCCTCTGTATTAAGAAAGATCTTGTACAAAATGCTGGCATTGGGTTTTATGGAAGCTTCAGAGTCAGTGCAGAGTTCTGTAACTCCTACCAGGTCCTTGAAAGTCCCACAAAATGTCAGTCTCTGTTTTTAAACCTGGTCACTGTTGCACTCTCCAGAGAAGATGCACAGTTGCAGGCTTCCTTGAAGACTCTGCAAGGGGTAGCAGGACTGAGAGCAACTAACCCAGAATGTTAATGTTTGCTCCTTCACTCAGAAGCACCTGGAGCAATAACACCAGCTGGACAAATACAAGAGCTTTACTAAAATGTCACTGTGGAAAGCCAGCCCACACAGAGATAACTACTGAGATCAAGCCTCTCAGAGGGAAGAACGTCAAGTTGGGAGATGAAAGGAAAGTAGCAGGAAAGAAAAGCTGGAAAGGAGGCATAACCACTGATACTTTCTGCTGTAACACTCAAAACCAAGATGAATTTTACTGTCATTTAAACTTGATAGAAAGTAAACACTCCCAGGATATAGTTCTGGGTGAGGTACCATACCGGGGGACATCGACTGCAATTTTAACCTCTCAGGCAACAATGATGAGAACTTCTTAATTGGCTCCCACGAAAATGTTTGACGTCAAATGCAGAGAAAGTATCTTGCACAAGAGGAGGCAAACAGCTGGGAAAAAAATCCAGAGGAACAATATTTGCTTCATGTAAGTAACCTCTGACTTCACTAACAAAAATGAAGTGTAGGAAAAAAAAGTGTGGCAAAGCACAGAACTGATTTCCAGCATTGGTTTTGAATGCTTTTTTGTGTTTTCAAAGATTCCTTATGATGCTGATACAGATTTGACACAGTGATGGATGGCTACAGAGTCAAGGAGTCAAGTGCAGCTTGGTAGTTAGAAGAAGTGACTTGAGGCTCTTTTCTCTCAGGTTCTGCTAGTGATTTCTCAGGTGATACTGGGTAGATAAATCGTTTAGCCTCTCAGTGTTCCATGTTCTTTATCAATGAACTGAAGAGACACTTTTTATGAAAAGTACAAGAGCTCAGCATTACTATCACCAATTTTCAGCCTTAACACCTTTGAAAGCCATAGACGCTGGACAATAAGTTCAAGTATAACTCAGAAGAGTAGAATTTCAATATGTTGTGCAAGAGACTTAGATATTTGTCAGAAGGGCTTTAATGTTAAGACATTGATAGAGATGTACAGCACACTCCCATGGTACAGCCAAATGCTGCTTCAGTCATTTTCAAAGGCAGGATAAAATTAATTACAATATTTTTAAATCAAAACAACTTTCAGTGCTGTACTTTGCCTTACTTTCTTAAGCAACATAAGAAGCGGAATGGTACATTTTCTCTTGAGATTTGCGAGGTATTAGTCACAGATTAATACTTAAAATTATTCGTCTCATTTTCACAACTAATTTAAATATAAAATATACTCATATCCACAGCTAGCAGATGCAGAAGCCCAAATGGTAGATGTTTACTTTTTTTTTAATTAAACAAATGATCTGCTGGCCATGAAATTAATGTCCCTGTTTTTCTAGCTCTAGTATAATACTCAATGAGACAATCTAAAGAAAACTTAAGGGCTTTGGATAAGGCTTTGCATTCCTGGAAAACAAACGAATGGGCCCACTCTAAGTAGAATCAGACTTGTGCTAGCTACAACTGCAGCAGAGCAAAGAGCAAAGGGATTGCAGTCAGTGTCAATTAAATCAAAAGTGATTGATTAAAGGCTAAAACAATTGATTAGAAAAATAGTGCTTTAGACTTTAAAGGAAAGTGCCCCCTCTACCAGCATAACCCTCAGATGCTAAATTTCCTCAAGCATGGAAATTGCTTCCTGATTATAAATGAAGTTATCCATCTATAGGGATAAATGAATGTTAGTGCCAGATTTGCTTTGTGTGGTTCTAAGATTTTTTCACTGAAGTATCCCAGAATTTTCTTTTATATGCAACTTAGAATAGAGAAAAAGTGGGGTGGGGGAAAAAAAGCTTGAAGGAAACAGAAAAAATTGAAAGGTCTGCAGAGCACAGAGTATTGATCTTGCTCCCAGTGCAGCCATGGAAAAACTTCTCCTTTTCCCCCTTTAAAATTGGATCAAGCCCAAGGACTGACTGAGCTTAAAAGAATGTTCCTATTTGAAGTACTTTCACAGTAGATAGCACCAGCTTCATCATCCAAACCACTTCTCAACCATGGCTAGGACCTCTGAATTCCAGTGACTGAAGTAGTTCACCACATCAGAGGACTAATAACATAAAAAACATGTTTTCTCCATGTGATGGTAAGGCATGCCAAGAGCCACCGTATTTCCCATAGGAGCAAAGAAAGCATTTCACCCAAATCTTGCCTGCTGTCAATCCCAGATGTTCAGGTTGCCTTCTGACAGGAACTAAATTTGCCCTGATAAAATGGCAAGGCACTCAAAAGAATCATTTTCAGCAAGGATAATACAGACCTTGGAACAATCACATCTAACACATTCTGGACATTGCTTAAAACTATCTTCTTCTTCTTCTTCTGTTGTTAATGTAGCCAATAATCCCTAAATACATCCTTAAATTTGAAGGTTGTTAGGCCCTGGGCACATTTACTACTAAGTGCTTGCTAATCCACTTTACTTTGAGTCCCTCAATAGCAACTAACAGATATCAGGCTGAGATTTACATGTACTCTTTATTTCTACAGCTCCTTTGAGAAAATTCTTCATGGTTTCTTAAAAAAAGCCATATCACACCAAAGAAACTGTAAATAATAGCTACGCACCCATAAGCAGTATGAAAACACCTCCCATGTCACCTCAGTCCCTCAACTGATTGAAAAGGATTTCCAGGCCTATGAATATGCAGAAGCTGTGACACAGCACAGATATTACAACTACTAGCACTGTAAGCAACGGAGTTAGGATTATCTGAGCAGGATGGTATGCAAAAGAATAAAGAGAGAACTGCAAGCAATAATTCCACCATCCTTCTTTGCTAATGTGGCATTCTGACATCTTTTCCCTGTGTATTCCCAGTGGTTCTCACTATAGCATTATTTTTTGTGCCTTATCTCAATGATATAGTAATGTTGCCTATAATATGCATAGCTATGTCATTTTCTGTAAAGAAAGGAGTGGATGACATGGCTCTTTCTTTAAAAAGATCTGACTGTATTAACTCAGTGGTTTGAAAACCTGCATATATACTGATACACTCAACTTTTCACTGAAAACATCGCTAGTTAAACATTTTGACTTTTAGTTTAGCATTAGAGATGTCTAAGCAGCATTTAAATAACAATTCTGAGAAAGAAGAGTGATTGTAAGTAAAAATAGCTGAAGTGGTACTTTTTCCTCTGCACCCATACTTGAAGAATTCTAGCTCTAAACTGATCTCCTTAAAATGCAGATTATGTTTTACTAGGTTTTGGAAAATTCCACCTAATAAGTAATGCCTAATGCTTATGCTGCACTTCATCAGTTGAATTCTCTTCTGACACAAATGCTGAACAGGTCCACAAAATCACCAGACAACAAATCACTTCTTACTTCATTTTGGTTTTTAATGTAGGCTTAGGGTTATGTTTATTATTCCATTATACACAATATGTTTATATTCTGCTTTATATTTCTTTTCACGGTTCGCTCTTCCACTTGCTAGAGTTTATAACTTTATTTACAGGAACATTTAAAAAAGAAAATGTAATATAATTTTTTTAATCCTATTTTCTAATGCTTCGGAAGAGCATGAAAGAAATGAGGAAAAAGTCTGAGGCACAAGCTCGGTCTCACAACAATACACAAAGAAATCTGGAAGACTCCAGTGTACATCAAATATGTTTCATACAATTAAACATTTGACTTTTCCCAAAAAGAAGGGAAATGGTTAGCTTACAATTTGGTTTTCACTCTGTATTTTCTTTCTGAAACCAAATGAGATGCTGGGTGGCAGAGGTCTTTCTGGAGGGACAGGGCTTTGCCATATATGTATTCATAAAGGTAGCCACTCATAAGGAATTCCTATACACATACTCAAATACTGGTGATGCTGAATGCTTCAGAGGAATTAGCTTTATTGTGTTGGCTCAGACAGCTAGGAAACAGCAGAATCTGTCCTGAACCTCTTTCTGACATCACTCTTTGAACAATACAGGAGACATGGATAAAATATGAACTCAGAAAAGAGCAAGAAAAGGGTCAGAAAAGAGTGAGAAAAGAAAACTTTACATTTTTCACCAGTGGCATTAATTATTTTCCTTGAAATATTAAGACTACAGGTGATGAAGAAAGCCGAAGGGAAGACCATGAAGCAGAGCTGTGGACAGAGGCAAAGGAATTAAGAGACTTTTCATTTCCAGGCCTTCCTAGCTTTAGGAAGTCTCATATGACACAGATCATAACAAGGTTCAGGCAGAAAGCTCATTTTGGTGTGGGTAAAATACCTTTCTTTTTTAAAAGAATAAATAAGAGCAGCAGTAGGCACTCAGATAAAGCAGAGAATAAGAGCTTGCCTTGCCTCGCCTTGCCCTGCCTTGCCAGCATTTTCCCAGGGCTACTGCACAAGATCCACAGCAACAGTAGACACAGGCTTCAAACACCTTAGGAATCCCAACTGAACCCTCTCCCCATCTTCCTTTAAATCCATCAGTAAACAGAGAAGTACACAAAACATTCAGAGATTCCTAGCATAAAGAAGCCCAAAATGCGCCAGAAGCTGGATTTGATGATTGTTGTGGGTCTCTTCCAACTCAGGATATTCTGTGATTCTGTTAAAATAGACTTGCTGCTGAGTTAGCAAACTGAGTGAGGAAAGAACAGAGACAGCCCCAGGACTCTGAACATTTCTTCACTGACCACTCAGGTGCAATCTCTGACATAGGAACAGGGGCAGTGCAGGGAAGTACAAAACCAGAACCAGGTTACGTTTGTCTTTCCCTGCTGGCAACCATTCTGAGAGGTTAACAGAGGAGAGTGAGAAACTGTACCACATGTGTATATTACAGAAAAAACAGGAGATTCCACAGCACGTGGCAGACTTCTAGTGGTGACACACCTCATGGTCTTCCTCTGTTCCACTCGTATGTGTTTGCCACATGAGTCCAAATATTAAAACAAGCACTATCGTGTCTGAAAGATGTTTCATTTCAGTTTGAAGGTAGCTTGTAGAAAGGCTGTATTTTCCTAGGCTTGAGGGAGTACATCCATCTTAGGAAGCAATTAACTGATACTTTGACTCATGAGATCCCTGACTGATTTTCAGGATAAATACCAGTGGACTCTGCAGCATGTCCTGACTCCTAGTGCTGCAGTGCTAAGGATCAGGAATAACATGGATGGATATGCAGCAATGCTAAGGAGAGGGAACGATATATGTAATCCAAATCATATAGTTCATATAAGGCTCCTGCTCTTGAAACAAATACTGAGGTTAAGAACACCCATCTTCTCAAACTCAGTTTATTTTAATCCTGATGGAGTTAACATTTTTGTTCCACAGCTTACTATGCATACCATTTCAAACTGCTCATCAAAACACTGTAATGGATTTCCTGACCTCAGTGAATTCTTCAAAGGTGTGCTTCCTGCCAATTCTCAGCTGCTTCCTGCTGTGCGGGCTCCTGCAAAGGCCAAGAAATGGACACGTAACTTTACTGGAATCAAATAGGAAGAAATCTCCCTTGCCAACAGTGTGCTGCCACAGTGCACTTAACACCTCTCAACAACAAAGTACTTAGAAGAATGCTAGAACAAGTGGGGTTTTTTCCTTGTAGAAAAGGCTTCCAAAATCTAGGCATCATTTAAGGATGACATTCTGAGGCTTGCCTGCATAAGAGCAAATTTCCTCTCTCTGCATTACTCCTTTTCCAAAATGTGAGTTCTGTCCCAGACCACTGGCAAGCATTTTCTAGAGCTAAGGCCTAGGTGACTTTACACAGTAAAGTAACACAGAGCACTGCCAGTCTTTTAACCCCTAGATTAGACCTCTTCTACTTCAACATCATTGTCCTCAGAACCAAAGGATGTACAAAAATACACATCTAAGGGAAACTATTTTTTACTAACACAAATAATTTGGCATTTTAAACATGAATAAAACTTATTCTCACTTTAGTCTCAGATCTGCAACATTCTAGCAAAGAATGTTTATTATGCTACCATTTTTCTGTATGAAAATAGCTGGCAACACACCTCTTTTGAGAACTGCTGTACATTGCTTTGAGGCAAAAAGTTCTGCTTGAAGGCCTTTCAAGGCTTTGTCTAAAAAGAATTAAAAGACAGTTCTGCGAGTAAAATTTCACAAGAACTAAGAGCCAAAAATTCATTTCAGTAAACAAATAAATGATTCCAAGAAAGAAGAGAGACTTTTTAATCTGCTGCCTCACATTTGCACAGCAGCCTACAGGGACCCACTTTGCAAGACACGACGTACTTTCTCTCCATCTCTCATCTCATTTTCTTCTGATGTGATTTTTTTTTCTGCCTGGGGAGTGTTCAGCACTCTGCAAAAGGCTCTGTAGCATCTGCAGTGGTTCTTCATAATTACATTTCCTTGTGCTGATATTTTGGAACTAATTCTTTAGGTTTGGACTGAAAGCTGGAGGTCAGTTCTTGCCATTTTTAATTACTTCCTTTCATGAAAGGTAAAGGAAAATATGTCCCTCTGATTTTATCATCACTGACAAATCTTTCCTCAGCCCTTTCTTTGTTCTTAATATTTTGCACATTCTTAAACGAGCCCGAATCATTTGTGCTGGCAGGCTTGCACAAACACACACACATACCCCCACACAGACACCTCACAGATAAGATCTCTCTTTTTGAATCTTAGCTTCAGATATTTTAAGCTACACTTCACAGACTTTGCTTTTAATATTTAATTTGCCTGGAAATCATTCACATACTCAACCAAGAATTTTTACTGGTTAAAGTAATAAGTGTTTTAAGTTTCCGCTGTAAAAAAGTCTAGACAAAAGTCCTGGATGATAAACCACGCAAAAGAAGGTCTCTGTTTTGTTTTAAATTACGACTGTACATGTTTTTCATGCTTCATCTAGTATGTTTTTTACTTATTATGAAATAGCCCCTGAAAAGTACACATTTAGAATTATTTAGCTATGATTATACAATACATCTTAAATCACTGGAAAGTGCTCAGCTGGGAAATATTCTTACATAATGCATGCAAGAGAGACTCTTACTGAACAGCATGGACTACGATTTAACAGTAGTGGTAATTCTGCTCGGAGATGAGGTCAGATGATCCAGCCCTGCTGAAATTGTCAAACTCACCTTTGTACCACAAAGCACCTGCCTGGGAGCTGCTCTGGGTAGGATGTACACAGACGGTTTACAGGGACTGAAGATAACAGGGAAAAAATAGCTGGAGATGGAAAAGGGACAAAGGATTTGGGAATGCCACTACACATACGAACCAACACAAACCCAGAGATACTGAGATGGGCATACGACAGCAAGGATGCTGCACACAAGCATTTGAACATATGGTCAAAGACAGTCTTTGTTTACATGTCTTTGATGTGTATTAAGATGTAATTAAGATGAGTTTCAGCTCAGAATTCAAGTCCTTGTTACTATCCATACTTGGTACAAATGTGTATGGTCTATAGTTACATATTTAATGTACATTTCTGTTTCCAAACACAGTACTAGCGCCCATACTACTGAAATGCCAGAGCTCAAGCAACAGATTCCTGTTTTAAAACAGCAGGCCATTTTCAGGTGTTCTGATGAGTTTAAGAACACATGGAGCTGCACAGGCTATTCAGCTGGCACCAGAGAAGAGCTCCGTAATGCTCAGGTGTGCCCAGCTCTCAAAGGTTACCATCACCAAGGCATTTAAGGATCCCCCAAAGAAGAAGCAGGGGCTGCAGACAGATGGGATTCGATGAGTGAACAACTGGTTTTGACAGAGCTAACCACTGAAGGAGCAGCAAACACACTGTGTAAACATGCTGGGTTTTACTCGCCACCAGGTAAGAGCCCTGCAGTGCACAAACCGTAACATCCACAAAAGATGGAAAGATGGAAAGACAAAGGATATGGCAAAGGACATTGTTGGGCAGATTAAATTACATTATCCAGAGGCAAATTATAAAGTTGACTGCCTGTGATGCCCATAATTACTGCCTGACATCCCTGAAGTGCTTATTCACAGCCAGTGCTACACTTGCTGTTTAGGTTGTTGAAATGCATTTGAGAGAGAGAGGAAATGTCTGAGTTGCCCAAAAGCTCACCTCCATTAACTCAATGTGACCGTCCAGTCTTTGTGGGAAATTGCTGACTATTCCCCCAGTGTTACTGATGACATGATTAGTTATCCAAGGGCAAGCATCACAGTGCATGGATTTCATGGGGATAGCTGAGGCATTCACAAATGTAAGGGCAAGAGAAGAAAGGTGTCAATATATATGGTACACACAAGAACATTTAATTTTCAATGATCTTTCAAAAAACCCCAGTTGTTTTGACAGCAAATATGTCAGGGTTTTTCTCCCTTTTTTTGTGGAAGCAGGCATTTGAAAAGTTTATTGCAGCCTGACTAGTTACTCTTACATTAGTCAAACACTTTACTGAGCACTTGACTTTTCACAGTCAACTTGCCAGCTGATACTGATTTTCTTTTTTAAATCATTTACAAATAACCAAGATAAAAAATATTTTGTATTTCAAAAATTGCAAAGAAAGAGAAAGTAGAAACAGTGTTGGATCTTCCACTAATTTTATGCAAATATGAAATTAATTTAATCACCAAGGTATTACAAAGGAACCCAGTCAAGGTTAAGAGGAAATACAAAGCTCAGTTTAACAGGTCATGTCTGATTGGTGCGCTGTTAATCCTAAACAGTAACTATTCAATAGGTTTTCTAATAAATGTGACTTTCCTTGGAATTGTTAAATACAGTTTAAATACCTTTTAAAATAAAATTTTTCTTCGCAGTGTCATCATTCAGGAACAGTACTCCTCAATTCAGTTCTCCCACTGAGACTTTCCAAACCACACTGCTACTTTCTCGCTCCCCTTTCCCTCTCTTCAATTCCCACCCTGACACAGATGGCCAGAGAGGAGAATTGGTGGCACAAAAGGTGAAGATCATGCATTGAGATAAGACAATGAATAGTTACAGCAACAATATTAATAACAAAAGTATACAAAAAGAGAGAATTACTCACATGCAAAAATGCTCACTGCAGACTCCAGGACAATGAACAGGAAATGGAACCAGGACACATGTCTAAAAGACAGATGTTTTTCAATTTCCTTAGTGTGAGGCAAGAAGAAGAGCTCTAGACTTTATTGAACTGAACTTACTGTCACCTTTCTCATTGCCTGAGGAGCACCAGAGAGTTCATGAAGAAGTTATATGGCGGAGCAGAAAGAATTATAGATTGACTAATATGTAATATACTGGGAACCTGACAAGGCCTTTGCAGAATCCATTCAATACCTTTGCAAAAAAAAAAGAGAAATAAAGCTTTGGAGAGGATTTTTTTTCCTTGTATCTTCTATTTTCTATACTTTCTGTAACTCAGAAGTCAACCTGAACAAGAAGTAAATAAAAATATGAGAACTTCAAAAATTTTATCTTAAAATGTGGTCAATGTTAATCTTGTACCCTGTATTACACAATCTTGTATAAAAGATTGCTTTCTGAAAATATAATTTCCTCATTAGAAAAGACAAAATACAGGTAAGCATTGAATAGACCCTTTGCTAAATATTACTAACATAAAGCTTAAACATTTCTTACGTAAAATCCATGTGGAAAACAGAGCTGCAAAGAGCTGCCTTGTCTTCAAAACTGAAGTCACAATCATCTTTAAAAGTACCAAGGCTTACCAAACATATGTGTTGTTTTGCACCTTCTACTGCATTTTACCTTTGCGCCTTTTATGTGCTGTTTTTTGCCCACAGTGAATACTTCCACTTATTTTAGTACTGGTTTCCAAAAATGTGGCTGGTGCTCACCAGCAACCCAGTTTTGGCCTTCTCTTTTCCCACCCAAGCAATTGCAAAGCTCTCATGTGCTGCTGCGATGGCATTTGCCCAGACCTGAGGGACACTGCTGTTCATTACCCACTCATACCGGGTGCTGGCTGGCTTCTGCACAGAGACAGGGATAATTCCTCAAAATGTGACACTTGGCCATACTAGCACCCCGTTTTAATCTTCAGACTGACTGAGGTTACTAATATGTCTAGAGATACAATAAACAGCCTAAGTACAGAGCCACATGGTGTCCAGCTATTAAACTTTTGAAGACAGAACTGACCTTTTACTCCCACAGCATTTAACTCTTAATTAGCTTTGCGCCTATTTTTAAAACTTATCTTTACTCTCCTGAAGGTATTTGGCAAAGGTTTTGAGACTTCAAACTATTTTTTGAAGGAGATAAAATCATTGCACAGAGATCATGCTTTGTAGTGACACCACTTCTACTTAACATGTCAGAATGAAGTGAATGTTTTATTTCTGTATTTGGTCATTTGACATGAGGTCTAATGATGTAGCAAACAACTAATTAAATGCTTTATAATTGCTAAGCTCTAAAGGAAATCATAACAAATAAACTATACAGGACATTAAGCTTTAATTCATTTAGTGTTATCTACAAAGGATCTGCTTAAAGATCCTAGTTTCTTCTGAGACTGCTACCCACTGCTGCATCCTTTCCTCTTAAACTTCACCCCATGCTGATCATTGCCTGTTGTCCTCAGCTGCTGTTCTCTGTCTTGTGATACAATGTCACCTTCTCCTTGTCCTTTTCACATGGTTGTGAGAATTGGAGCTTCTTTCTCACAGTCATCCTTGACCAAACTGCTGGGCTACCTGTTAGAAGAAGCAGAAAGGGAGCTGACTGAGCATTGACCAGATCGTCCTGAGTTGCACAGCGATTTGTAGCTTGAGGAAAAAGTTAATGAAAAACAAGGCAATCAAAAATAATTCATAATTTTCAGTAACTCAGCTAATTTTAATTTTGCTTCCTTTTGAGATTCAGTAAGAGACTATGCATTCTTGAAAAATTAAAAGATTTCTTTCTCTTTCTGCAAAAATATGGATTTTTTTTTTTTTTTTCTCATGGGAACATCAGGACAAGGGAGAAACTAACTGAAGATACAGGAACATAAACTGAAACTATTGCAGAACACTATAGCAAAAATACTGTTCCTGCATTTCTATGCCCACATATGGACAAGTCCATGGCATCAAACATAGAACAGAAATACTAGTTCAGACCAAAAAAAAATTTAAGCTTATTAGATATTCAGAAAGGTCCTCTTCTTAGAAAACCTATCCATGGACTAATACTCCTAGAGGCAAACTCAAATTGCTTCCAGCAGAGAAGGAGCCTCCGCCACTCTTGGGTGGGCACAAATTGGGACAATGTTTCTGCCTCAAGGACTTGGCAATATGAAGCCTGAGCCTCTCTTTGGAACCGTGGATATTATGTCTGAGCTCCTGCCAAGCTTCTGTACAGCTCCTACAAAAAGATCCTTTCTTACATAAAGTACAGCTAAAGTTAACATTGGTATTTGATGCACACTCTGTCTGCTTCATTGTAATGTCAGGCAAGAATCAGACGAATCAGAAGTTGAGAAATGAGGTTAAGTCACAGAGAATTTAAAAGATGAAAGAGAAAGATAGTAACAAGAACTGCTCTTCAAAATAATTCAATTTATTTTCTTATTATTATGTAATTTTCTTCGGGGTTTTCTGCCTTAGTTATGTATTCAGGATAAGTAGGCTTTTAGAGATAGGAAAAGAGTTCATGTTGAAATAAACTTTTTTTTAAATGCTACAAAGTACTGTTATCCTGGTTTTCAGTGCTTTGTGTGCAACAAGGTTTCAAAAGATTGTTTCAAATAACTTTATATTAATGGATAATATTTAAATAAATGAATCTTTTTTATCATTAGGCTTAAGCTGCCAAATATTCCAACGTGTATCCCCTGTCCCTCAGATCCATCTGCTAATCTGCATCTGCTCACACACCAGAGTTTTTGAACACTACAAATCCAAATTTCAGGCTGCCAATAGAGAATTAAAAATACTGCACCCTTCTAATACATTCTGCTATTTTATATTTATTCAAGGTATCTTCAAACAATATGCTCTATGCAATCAACATCGTGCATTTTCTGAAAGATAGCATAAAACTGGCATAGAGGAGGCATAAATGCTCAGTGTGTCCTCTGGCTAATCTAACTAAAATTTAAATCCATGACACACATGATCTATATGAAATGGGTAATGCTTGGTGATATGTTTCTTCCACAAAATCTGTCCATTCATAGCAATCTGTAACCAATTCTCTACTTCCACTTTCATCAGCTCATCTTCCCTTAATGCTGAAGAAAACTGAAGCTAGAAACAATAGTGCACTTTTTTGTATAGCTCACAGATAAGGAAGAATGGCTCTGGCATGGACTCCCTGGGGCTACTCCTTAAAATGTAAACTTACAGGTTATAGCGACCACCATTTCCTTAGAACTGAGCTTCCAAGGTCCTTTAATTCATCAGAGGCCAGTGAAGGAGAAAATTCTTCTCAGGTTTAAAGTCTAAATCATCTCTTTTTGTCCATAGACAATCTATGTTCTCACAACTTAAGCTCTGAAACCAAGAGCAGACCAGGCCTTGCTGAAGGTTGTATTTCAGCTCTGTTATTAATATCCAGCTATTTCCCATATGCTGTCATCAGTAAGCTGACAACTGACTCTAAATCCTGCTATTGTCTGGTTTACCCTTTCCCTGGCTGGTGCTCTATAAGGCTTTTCCCATGGTGGGCTCTTCCTATCTTCCAAGCACAGATCCATCCATCATCTTGAATCAGTCCCTCTGATCTGAGAACTGAGTTAAAGAATGGCATTTTAAGGCTACTCAGTCAGTTCGCAAGGAAAACCTCAGTTGTTTTTATAATGATTTAACACAAACTAAGCCTTTGGAAAAAAGGCTCTGTATTTAGCCACATTTCCATATGACGCCATCATGCTCAGTCAGCTCCCTTTCTGCTTCTTCTAACAGGTAGCCCAGCAGTTTGGTCAAGGATGACTGTGAGAAAGAAGCAACATGAGTTGCTCAGACAAGGCTGGAACACACTAGGACAAATCAAGTTCTTACACAACCATAACTTCACCAGCAAAAATTATTTATCATTTTTTGTCATGTCTTTTGTTATGACAGTCCTGTACATTTTTTTTCTCCTAAATGTTATTTTTCCCTTAATTTTTTCTTGGTTTTCTTATTCTTTTTTCTATTAAATATTATTTATGTTAAAACACACCTTAAAAATTCTACTCCAACCTTCCTGCTACTCAGTAATCTAAATAGGATGAGATTTGAGAATTTTTAAAATTTCTATAAGTCATAATTACCACATCTAGAAACAGAGAAGAGATTGGTTATATCTTGAGTTACAGTGGCTGCAGCTCCAGGTTATCTATAAAAAAGAAACTGTCGTTCATTTTATAAAGTCCTCTGGTCTTTTTTTCCAAAAGCCTCCAAAAATCTTGCTGCGATCTTTTCATGGTGAGGAAACACCATGTATTATATCAGTCTGAAAAAATTAACAGAAGCAAAATTTTTACATGGGTAAGTGAAGTTTCTCTAAAGTTTAACTTGGCAGTGGTCCTCAGAAACTGCAGAATGCCCACATTCCATCAGTAGTGTTGCAAAGGGCCCCAGGTAGTCATCTTCAGGATGTTGCCTCTTTAAAGGGTGCAAAAGATTTTAAGACTAGAAAATGTTAGTATGCTTTATTCTGCTATTTTTTTATATTATTTTATTTAAGTGCATGTTTTACTCTTCCCAAATAAGTAGCAATGTTAGAAGACTTATACTTCTGCTCCCAGAGAAGTGTGTGAGGACAGAGACATTCATACAGCAGCACTTTTATATTTCCTATTGGCAACGGAAAGAAGCAAAAATAAGTAATGATGATGTATCTGTGTGGGCATGGCTCAGTTATAGAGAAGAATTCTAAGTTTATCAGTTGCCAGGAAAAGCAATCTGCTTCCACATGTACAGTTCTCTTTCTTTACATTTTGTCTCACTGACAGTAAGTAAAAGCAAAAAAAAAAAAAAAAAAAAAAAGTGAGAAGTAAGTAAGTTAAAAAAACCAAACATAAGAGTACTATTTGCCATTGCCATTAGAGCTATTTCATGAAGTTATATTTAACTCATTTTTCAGGCTTTGCCACCTGGGGCTTACATTCTGCTTGCTGAGCTGCTTTCTGTGCTGTGTAGAATGTCCTGACAGGAAGATGAAAGAGTGTAAGCCCTAGTGCATTTGAAAATCAGCTCATGTAGCAGAATATGCTTTCAACTCCATGGAACAGCTTTCTCAACAGCTGTTCAGAAGACTGACTACTGGGCAGGCCTTCCTGCTTTTCAAGTATGAAACAACAATTCTAATGCACCGTAAGAGCAAGGAAGACCTACATCCTTATGGGTTAGGAAATTAGGAAAAGCACCAGCAGCTGGTCCAGTGAGAGACCCTTCCCCTTACTCAGCACTGGTGAGATCACACTGGGAGTGCTGTGTCCAATTCTGGCCTCCCCAGTTCAAGAGGAAGATGGACATACTGAAGCAAGTGTCCAGCACAGGACCACTCAGACAGTTGCAGGACCAGAGTATCTCTTATATGAGGAGAGGCTGAGAGAGCTGGGGCAGCTCAGATGGGAAAAGAGAATGCTCCAGGGGATCTTTTAAACGTGCCTTGAGTCTGGAGCACAGGTCTTATGAGGAGCAGCTGAGGGAGCTGGGATTGTTTAGCCTGGAGAAAAAGAGGCTCAGGGGTGACCTTATCACTCTGTACAACTCCCTGAAGAGAAGGTGTAGCCAGGTGGGGCTTGGTCTCCCAGGTAACAAGCAACAGGACAAGGGGAAACAGCCTCAAGTTGCACCAGAGGAGTTTTAGATTGGATATCAGGAAAAAATTCTTTGCCAGAAGGGTTGTCAAACCCTGGACGAGGCTGTCCGGGGAAGTGGTTGAGTCACCATCCCTGAAGGTATTTAGAAGACTTGTAGATGGACATCATTTATCGGTGGACTTAATGGTCTTAGAGGACCTCTAAAGAACCTTTCCAACTTAAACTATTCCATAATTCTGTGGGAGGGAAGGAATGAAGTAGTTTATTATACCCGTTAATTGGCAGGAGAATCATGCTGCTGAATGAACTACCACATGAGCAATATTGCCTCCCGTAGATAACCAATATTCTGTTTGTGAGTTACCCAGGGCTCTTCACAGAAAAAGTGGAAGCACCTCTGGAGCACTTCTCTGCTCCACACTGTCTCTCCCACACACAGTGCCATGGTGCCAGGCTACTTCTGAGGTTGTCGCTTGTCTGCTTGTTCAAAAGCTTTGCAGGCCCTTACACTCCCTCTCCTAGCCCCTCCTGGGCACATAGGACATGTGGGAGGGAAAGGAGAACAGAGGGACTCCCCATTTGTCCTTCAACTGAAAGATTTGTCCCAAGAATTTGCATTACTTGAGTTTGTGTCCTCACACTGGTCCAAAAAATAAAGACAACACAGCAGCCAATCAAAACACCCTCTCTCTTTACAGAGATTTATTGGGAAATCACACTAAATTTCCTTAATCTTGATCTTACATCAATACTTCTGTCCAGCCAGTAACTGGACAGAAAATAACACTGTTTTAATCCTCCCAACTATTCCTTCCTGCAAAATTGCTGAGAGATCATAGGAGATCTGTCCTCCCCTCTCTTCCTTCTACCAGCAAAAGCTACACTCTGTTTTACTTACTGACTATATTTTAAATATGCTGGGGCAGGGGGGAAAAATACCAAAACAACACAACTCTGCCAGGTATGGACTTCTAGAAGTATAGGTTGAGAAATAATACAGGATTTTTTCTCATGCTGGCAGCCTGTCATGTGCAGTCCCCCATTGATCAGTAGTGGGTACCACACTGTTCAACATCATCATCTTCATGAATGACTTGGATGATGAGATTGAAAGCACCCTCACTAGGTATGATGATGATGATGCTAAACTGTGTGTTGAGGTGGACATACCAGAAGGGAGAGGCATCTTACAGAGAGATCTGCTCAGGCTGAAAGTAATACAGTGGGCTAGCAAGAACAGAACTGCATGAAATCTAACAAAAGCAAAAGCACAGCCCTGCACCTGGGTCGGGATAACCAAAGAGCCCAGTACTGACTAGGATCCGTGTGGCTGGGGAGACACAGCGGCCATGCTGGGGGTCCTGGTGGACAACAAGCTGAACATGGGTCAGCAGAGTAGCGGTAACAAAGCCAAATCGGATCCTTGGCTGCACCTGCAGGGGCATTATTAGCAGAGACAGAGACATGATCATCCTAAACTTAGCACTTGTCATGACACATCTGGAGTGCCATGTTCAGTTCTGGCCCCCACAATTCAAGAAAGATGTGGACAGACTGGAGATAGTTCGAAAGGAGGGCCACAAAGATGACCAAAGGGCTGGAGAACCTGGCCTGTGAAGAAAGATTGATGGATTCAGGTCTCATCTCCCTGGAGAAGAGGAAATGCAGCGGGAACCTCAACAGGGTCTTCCAGTATTTAAACGACATTAGAAAGACAGCATAATCTTTCTCTTTACAAAGAAAGAGAGATGAAAAGGTGCAATGGGTATAGGTTTCATTTCAACCTCAGAAATAATTTTTTTGCACTGAGAACAATCCTTCACTCCAGGGAATAATATCCCCAGGGATGTCGTGGAGTCCCCATCACATCAGGCTTTCAGGATGCAATTGGACAGGGTGCTATGTAATCCCATCTCGGCTCCCTTACAATGAAAATTCAGATCAGATGATCTTTTGAGGCTTATATTTTGATTCAAGGACAGAAATCATGATCACAGCAAAATTTGTTTTCAAGTCACTTTTTGTGAATGAGCCCAAGGATGCAACATGACATTTAGGATAAATTCCAAGGCTTTAGATTATACCATATACTCATAGTTGAAGTGGTGAAATAACAGATACTGCGAATAACTGAAATAACTGTACACATCTGAACTTTGTAAAAATCAATATAAATACAATATTGATGAAAATAAATTGGGAGGGGTGAAAGGTATTACTGGAAAGTAAGAATATTAATTCTATTTAGATAAAATTTAGCAAAAAAAAAATAATCCAACAGCAGAGTCTTGACATTTGGGGCTGGACATAAGACACCTATGATCTCAAAATTAAAATCTGTGGCCAAGGCATCCTTTGGGGTAGTAAGTACATAAGCCTCATGTAACAAAAAGGAGAAAAGAGGGACCATTCATGTTCTCTGCTCCATACTGCATCTTTAAAATGGCCCAGTACTTAGAGTGAATGCTCTAGTCTGTCTTTGGTCACTATCAAGTTAAGCACATATTCTCCAGCAGTCATGATACACTTCTCCTTCAGGGTTAGTATAGAGAGATTTAGCATTGGCCAGTGAGTTTGCAGCACGGCTGTCAAACAATTTTAAAAGCCATTGCCAATCAAGGGCCAGAAATACCTCAAGGAAAAGTATATGACAGGTGCTTAGCATCCTTTCTGGTCCCACAGAAAGAGGCATTAAGAGACTTATGGAGAATGGGCACTGGTAGAAGGAAAAGTTGAAAATTATCCAAGAAAAAGAAATCAAAAAACCCAGATTCCCAAATGTGCTGTTAGGCACCTAAATCCATCTCTTAGGTTTTACGGACATATTCAAAATCGAAGCTCTGTTCCTAGCAGAAAACTTCAGTTCTATTGTTTCTGCAAAATTATGGCAAATCTATATTTATTTCACTTCCAGAAATAAATAAAATTTAGATATCAAAAGCACCTTTAACTCTGCTGTCTAATCAGATGTTTGCCATTCTCTCTTCAACATATTGGTGACATCATCTTTTGAAGATATATGGATTAAAAGGTGTTGGAGATAAATACAGAATTATCAATCAAATGAGACAGCCTGCACCATCTTTTCCTTCCATGATCTACAATGCTTCAGATACTTTAAAATGCTTCAACTGAAAAAAAGCAAACATAACCACAACCACAACAACAACAACAAACATGACCACTTTTATAGTAGTTAATTTTTCAGGGATAACACAAGACACAAACAAATATATCTTCAATCTGTGCTGTTGATGGTAGGAAATGGGACAGAGACAGCTCCTGGAGAAAAACACACTAAACAGAAAACACATTTACAAATGAAATGTCTTCAGAAGGAAATCTTCACACATTTTACACATAATAGAAAATATTTTCTTGAAAAATGATGCTGTGAAGATTAGGAAGGCACCAGTCAGGCATATTATTATTACAGAAACTGAAAAACAGCTATCATACAGACCACGCACAAGTAGCTGAATAAAGGATATTGTTATTTTAGGAGGCAGCTGTTAAAAAAAAAGGAAACAGTAGGAAACAACAACTAGACTCTAGAAGAAGAAATAGCCTGACGTCCAAGTGGTACTCACAGCTGCATTTCATATTTTCACATAAAATGAAAACACTGACAAAAAGCATGGGGAAGGAAGATTATGTAAGCTTACGTATTTCAAAAAACACCCCCAAACAAACAGGTAGCAATTCAGAGAGGAAAGAAGACAGCCAAAATTGTATCTTCTTAACTCCCTATTATTAAGCAGGCACAGATAGAATTGTACACCAGTGTGGACTATATGATGAACAGCAGTGTGAAATGTTGAGGTGATTCAGGGATCAGTGACTTCAGAGAAAGTCTGAAAAAGGTTTCTCAGGAACTAAATAGAACCTTTTAAATCTCTTCTGTCAACTTTTTTATGGTTGTGCTATCTCCAGTGAATATATAAATGCATGCAATAAAATGTGGACACCTGCTGAGAATAAAGAGTATATAAAAACAGTAAAAGGTAAAAATATTAACCCAATGTAGGAGCTGAGCATCACTACACAAGGCAGACATAGCCTCTGGGCTGAAAACTTTTGATCAGAGGGGTTAAGGTACAGCCTTTCTTCACAGGAAGGCTGAAAGCAGCCTCTTTTTATTAGACTTTCTTTTCTATTTGATTTTAATTGATTATGTTTGTTGAACTCATTCCTTTTGGGCACAATATACTATGTCAGTCTTCTAAAAGCCATAGAAATGAGTTCAAGACAAAATAATCACAATTTTGACAGTGACAGGAAAAAAGGGGTATAATCTTCTAACTTACTACCTTTTTCAAATCAAAAATGAATCCTCAGTTCTATCAACTGCAAGCTGCAGATGCAGATGTAATAAAATCTTCACAAGATTTAACCATCCTGGTCCACCTTTCTTACTGACAATACCTTGTTTTTAGATACGAATTTGTAAGCTGCAAGATACACAGCTGACTGAAAAGCAAGTTGCAGCGGAGACAAGCTTAGCAAAAGCTCCAGCAGCTCCTGGTGGCCTGGGGAGGGATAACTACCAGCAGCTGATGACAAAGCTTTTGCTTAGTATTTCATCTGTGATAATATAAAAAGCCCAGACAGCAAATCTAATCTGAAATTGGGTCAAGATACTTTGAGGTACAGAATGGAGAGCACAAACACAGGACTTGGACTGGGGCTTTCACACCAGATCCTGCATATAACTGCATTCACATCCAGATGATACTCTCATCACATTTGGTGCTGCAATGAAGTGCTCTAATTATTTCCCTGTCATGGCTCAAACCCATCTAAGATATATCACTGATTTATTTCTTAGCCTTGTGACAGCAAAACTCCAGGATAAGGGGAAATCAAGTATGACAATTTTGATTAAAGAATTGTGAATTGTCTTCTAGTCGTGTTCAAATGCATGAAAAATACCTCAGACTACTGTAGGAGAGGCTTGGAGTCTTTCATTGCTGTGGTAGTATCTATTGTGTGCTATGTCAGATGGGACTTTCAGAGGTAAAGACTCAAGTTTTTAAATTGTCTAATGAGTTCCCAAAGAATATGCCTATTTTCACTGCAAGTAGTTCAAATAAGTAGAGATAAGAATTTATAGGTAGGAAAAAAACCCCAAAAACCTGAACAAATCAAATGAAACAGCACTGAAAAGACGTTTTTGACAGGTGTAGGAAGAGGAGACAGTGGTGCTGCACTTATGTAGCAACTGCTTTTTCAAGAAGATGGGATGCAACATGTTTGAAAACCAGGTTCAGAAAGCCATTGGCTTTCATGTGAATATCTTGGAAGCACACCCTTGCATATAGAATCTGACCAGAAACTGCAGAGAAAGGCTGATTTACTGAGAATTTCAAGCAAGTAAGCCAGGGTATCTGAATAGAGGATTTTTCCCTCAAAATTTTTTACAGTCCAAGACAGGTTATTTCTTGGGCTAACCATGGCAGGACCAAACTTCATGTCTGAGTGACTCCTCCCAGAACCAGCTAGTTTTCAGTCTTTCCCAATTACAGAAAACTAGGTTTAACAATGAAGACCTGTAAAGAATTTGGAATAGATGCATTTGAACTTGAAACTGGTATCTCAAATTTGGACAATACCACCTTATGAAACTGTGTTGTTCAGATAGGTGATTCAAATCAGTCTGGTGTACTCCAGCTTTCACAGTCCACCATAACAGGAGTCTCTGCTCAGTGTAAAAAAACAAAACCATCTGGATTAGTCTAAATTGGAGTTTACTTATTTTTAGTGTTGATTTTTACAGTTTCTGTTTTCCAAGAAAAATATTTCTTTTCAACCCCATAAACCCTGCTCATACAGGCAGCACTTGTGGGAGGTCTCATCTTGGCCAAGTATGTGCCATGTAGCTGACATTCATACAGCAGTAAATCTCACCAGGACTTTGGGAGGAAGATCTTTGCATCGTCTACAGCCTGTGAGCTTTCTTTATTTAGACAAAGGAAAGGCAAAACCACAGGCTCAGCCTCCAGGAAGAAGCTGGGAACTTTTTTGCTCAAACTGTCTAGCACTCCAGTCAGGCAAAGCAGGATTTTTGGTGAGTCATAGTGATGCAAGCTGTAACTCAACAACTAATCTGAAAGACATTGTTACCAATAACAAAAAGGAAATACTATCAAATGAAGTTTTCCATGGCAACTAGCCTAGTCACAGAATACCCACAATATTTCAAGTTAAAATACAACTGAGCAACAGAATACACTTTTACCTTGTAGTCTACAAGGTCACAAATAGGTGTAGAAGTGCACACAGAAGATAGAGAGGGTTCTGATCAGTTCATCAGAAACACGACCAAACCACTTCTGTAAAGTCAAAAACCTCCTTTCCTCTAAAGCTGGAGTATCTTTCCTCCAGATATATTTCTTGACAGAGCCAATGGGAAGAAGGCAAAAGCAAGTGAGCACACACAAGTAAACCAATATTTACAGAATTTCCTAATATTGCTGTTCTAAAATAAGGTGAACCAAAAAATTGCTGCTGCAAGCACCCTACGCTAGAGTATTAGCAACTCAGCAGTATTAACTCCCAGCAACATGTAATTACCACTTATTGCTCTGGTCCTCTTATGTGAAAAATCTCATGGTCTGGTGAAATGTTTTGGGGTCTGTTTTCTACTATTGCTCATAACCTTACAGGTTTTATTCTTATTTTTATTTGAAAGCTTCATTGTGGACCTTCTTCAACCCCTTTTACTACAGACTTGCTTATGGTTGATCTGTGCTTTTGAGAGAACTGGTGAAATCAGACCTTCAGCTGAGTATAAGGAGTATTAGTGTTCAGCTTTCCCACTTCTTTTCCTTAAGTTTGTCTTTCATACTTCTAAAGTTTACTCTTTTTATTTGATTTTCTGTGTTTTCGCCCACTATTTGCGTTGTGGATAATCTTTCTTCTCACACATTTTTGGCATTTCCTGCTGGTAAACCTATATAAAGAATCATCATTTAATTTTTAAGTCAGTGGTCCAAGATAAACACCCTAACTCGTCATGTCCTCAGCCTACCATTCTGATTTCCTTACAAGGTGCTTAGTGCATTATGATCTGCATTTAATATTCATTCTGTTATATCAGATCTATGCCGTACTGTGTTCTGGAATTAGCTGTCAGTGCAACAGGACTGTAATTGTGTCTAACCCCACAGTCAAAGCAAATTGCAAAGTAATTTCAAGTACTGCACCCTAAGCCTTGACCTGTCATCACTGCTGTTCTTGTCATTGTTTTCCTTTTCCCTTCATTGGTAAGCCTGTTGGTATTGCAATCTGAGATTTGCATGGCACTCTCAGGCCCTCCATCTATACCCCTACCCTCAAGAACTCTAAATACACAAACTAATGTCGAAACAAAACTAGAACCATCATCAAACCAAAAAATAAAAAGCTAAGAAGTCTAATCCTAACTCTATCTTTGACTTTTTCTGGACTCTATGTTAAGCCCTCACATTTGTTTCTGTTCCCTGCTCTATAAAGATCTAAAAGATGGGTTAAAGTCCTCTTGGAGTTGAGTGAATTAACATTTTAAAAGTTTATTTCCCCCTCTGTTCTTTTTCACAAACTGTATGCAATCAAATTTATTCATTATTCAGAATGATTCACAATTTCCTTCAGTGACTAATTCTTAACTGACCCATAAATCTCAAATATTGAAAGAATAGTACTGGAATCAAATATGCTGTCTGAAACCCTTTCCATGTTGGTTAGCTCCATAAGCCAATAAATTAGAAAAGACAAAAGAATCTCAAATTTTATAGAATTTTTTGGTGGAGAGCAAGATCAGAATGCTGAGTTTTTTGTGGCATGACTAAGCTGTTAGTATATTATCACAATTCACTGCAGATGTGGTCCTCCTTCGCCAGAGAGCCTCTACCCTAAGCCAAGGTGTAAGATTTTTTTGGTGAAATTTCCATCTAAAGATTATAAACCCATGACACTTAATCTTGAAAAGAAATAACTGAAAGTGAAAACTACACAGATTCCAAGCAGTATTTTTAAGAAAAATACATCCTCAGTAGCTAACCAACGGATTTATTCAGCACAGCATTTTACCCCTAGCTATCAGTGAGTCAACAAAGTCCAGATGCTGCAGTCCTGTCTTGCTCCAGACCACGCAGACACCACTCCACCAGGCATTAGCAGCACAACAGGTCTCTGAAATTGGGCTGCTTTCTAAGATGATGCTAAGATGGGATCTCTACAAGTCTGATGGAGGACAGTGTCAGAATTCACGATGACTTTGGTAGACTAAAAACACAGTCTTAAAAAGAGGATGCAGTTCAGTTAGTTTATTGTACCACTCTGTACTTCGGGAAAAATAACCATTTTCACAAACAGGAAATAACCAGATGGCAAAGGACTGACAAGGTAATAGGTCTTCAAGACAGATCTCAGGAACTAAAGCAGGCTATGAATTGTAGATGAATGAGCAGTGAGATGCTACTAGAAACTTTTTTTTTTAAAGTCAAATATTAGACAAACACTTAGATGGCAAAAACATTATCAGACACCAAAATTTTTTCACTCTACTCAGCACTACTAAAACTAGAGTTGAAGTCTAATGCCTTGTTTTATGTACTGCACTTCAAAGAAATCGTGTGTATCAAATTGGAGACAATCCAGAGTGAAGAAAAAGGAATGATGAGGCATCTCCAAAACACAAGCAATTAAGTAAGACTGCAATAATTGGATTTGTTTAGTCTAGCCTTGAAAAGATTACATGAGTCAGGGGTGCAGAGGGGTGGAGAAGGACAAGGCTTGAGAGAAAATGATGACAGTCTTCAAATATGTAAGAGGCTTCTTCAAATGCGAAAGAAAAAAATCATATACACTCTTGTCTATGGTGGCAACACCAAAAAAAAAAGGCTTGTGGTGTAATAAGACAGACTGAACTTAACCTTCATGAAAAAAAATTTAAAAGTTTAAGGTAGGAAAGTACTGTCATAGATACCAAAAGGATAGGATTTCTAACTGAAAAACTAAAGCTTTTGAAAGAACAAATTAAACAAATACCTGTCTAGAGTAAATGAACTTTTCTACAGAAAAAGAAGTTCTTTACAGACTTCTTTTCTGTCACCATGATTATCTGTGCTACACAGATAATCTCTTGTAGCCTCACAAACTGTCTTCACTACGGTTCTGTGCCTGTATTTGATTTCATTTATTTGCAAGCATTTAGCTACTTGTTAAGCCCTTAGGTCAATTACATTTTAAAAATTGCACAAAAAATGTAATAAAAGAAATGCAATATGTATTTCTGAAGAAAACAGGAACATGAGCTAATTAAATAAATGTTTAAGACATCTACTTTTATTCCCTTTGCCCATATAGTTATCACAAATTGCATGCTATGTTATCAGTCTGTAATGAGATTTGTATAAGTTACATTTCTCAGGTTCATTTGACATGTGAACATACAAAGCATAGCCTCTTACTTTGACATACCAGCCCCCTCAAAAGTTCACGCTTCAGTAAATCTTTCATCATAAATTAATTCCCAATCCACTCCCCTCCCTCCAGAAAAAAAAACCCTTTATGTGGAAAAAACCAGCTGTCTGACATTTTTAATGCGTAACTCTTTCCTGAGATAGATTATTATTTACTCCTGTATCAAGAAAATTTGCAGCAGTATTCTTTGTATCCCACGTCATGACAAAGTTCAAGGAATAGAGAAGTCATTACTGACTTGCAGAATTGTCATGGCAGCCACCAAACACAAGTATTTTATCTGTTCTTTAACAGGGACATGTTGCATGGAAAATAACAAAAAGAAATCTCAAGCATCCAATAAATCTTTTATAGCATGTCGACTAAGTCACCTTGGCAAGAACTGAGATCAGAGATCTATTCCTGATTCTGACAACAAACTATCTTGATCAATATCCTTCACAGCACTGCTTCTCTTCTTGTATTTCATTAATGCATATTACAGAAATCCATTGGAATACCTTTTCTATGGGTATGTAAAGTGACAATTTAGTTGAGTTTTTTCAGCCAGGCACTGCGGTAAGGCCATTGAATAATTAATTTTTAAGGTATATAGAGATCCCTGTGAAGATATATAGGTAGTGATCTCCAGTGGATACCAAAAATTAACAGCACTGACTATTCTTTAAATCAAACACAACAGGAAAATGTCAACACTGCTAATCTGCCTGACACGCAGAAATAAAGACTTATTGATTACTGTTCACAAGAACCTACAGAGCTTCTGGATTAAATATTGATCATTCTTTCGACAGGCAAACACAGTTATAACTATTTTTCAGAAAATGGTAATGGATCCATACTTATTTTGCAGATACTTGTTATGCTAATCTGTTTACTGTCATATTCATTGAGGAATAGCTATTGATCAGCCATAAATGAATGCACTGCCTAGTAATACCCAGTATATATGATACTTACTATATTTAATTCATAACTTGCTTCTTTTGTAAAGTTACTTTTAAAAAAAAAGGAAGGAGAAAAAAAAGAAAAATAAAAGAACCTAGTTGACAGAAAGAAAAGAACCTAGGTGTGATTCACCCCTTTTTAGGGAGGAGCAATGCAAGTAGTCATTGGGAAAGACAGAACAGCTGCTTATGGGTCTGACAGACTCTGAATAAACCTCCCAGTGAAACTGGGAGCTTGCACAAACTTACACAAGACAAGGAATACCCCATTAAAGCTTAAACTCTTGTGCCACTAGTAATCAGATGAAATTGTCTGGACAAAACAGAGCTCATGACACAGAACAACATGAAATTTTTGATGGCCTTACTTTTGTTTATACATTCTTTTTAATTCTGAAGTGGATCACCAGTTATTCTGCAGTTTCTGTGGCTAAGAAACTGAACAGCTTAGAGTACCCATTTCATAACTTCCCTTTGGAGCTTCCCACTTCAAGCCGATCTGTTGGCTTCAGGGCATAAAGAGCCATGTTTGCTGTTCCTTGAATAATGATTTCGACCATCGTAAGTAGAGTCAATAGAAATTAGATCATCATCCATCACAGCTGCAGGCTTAGAGCAAACAGTGCTTTTCAGCCATCGCTATGCTCTCTTATCCTCAAGCAGCCAAATAAGGTCAGAACTGATAAAATAAGAATAGCTGGCTTCTTGACTCATGAAGACTATACAAACCCAAAGGATTCACAAGATGACAAAGAAAAAATTGGGGTTTTTTTCTGGAGGAAGAAAATGATACTTTAAAAAAAAATACTGTAATATATTCTTATATTTTTTAAAAAATCCCTTCACTTTTTTCGAAGTTATTTATTTTCAGTGCTTACTTTAGTCATTTTTACATTCAGATTGAGGAAGAAATTACATATAGAGCCTTGGAGTTGTGTCAGTGAGACTGAAAAATTCCTGCTAGGCTGGAGGAAGTAAAGGTTCCCTTTTGAGTTCTACATCATTCAATTCACAGCATGTTTTTCATTCCAACTAGTGTAAAAGGAAACAAACTATAGGTGTTTCGTGATTAATTCCTAATACATTATTTTTCTAATTCTTTCATGTACTTTTTTCCCCTAGTTCTGTGGCTAAGTTACAGACTTTGTGAATACATTAGGACAGGAGCTACCCCCACTCCCTCTAGGTGGTTTCACTTCAATACATCCAAGTGCCATTTATTAAAAGGTCAGAAGGTTTGCATGTGGATAATCTTACAGGTATACATACTAGATCCTAAAGACTTGATTTCTTCTCTATTCTTATAATATGTTTTTATAATACCGTAGGTCTTCTGAACATTTAAAAGTTACATGGGTTCTGTTGTATCTTCAAGGCATAGAAAAGTGATTGGCATTTTCTGTCTGCGTAACAACCCTAATTGTGACTTTTACTGTAACTAATATGATTGTTATTCTATTTATTCCCATTAGCATTGCTTCTATTATTTGTTTTTGCTTCTAACAGTATTAATATTTGACTGCAGTTGTCAGATAAACAGTCCAGAAGTGCTTGTGAAGGAAGGCAAACAGGGAACAGAAATTTTGCTCTGGACCATACAGAATTTTGAGTCAGTCCTTGGAAAAAGCTTTTGATTTAGTATTTGTACAACAGAATTTCCCCACAGCATACCTCTGCAAGACACTCACCCTGAGCCTTCATAAAGCGTGTTCCCATTATGTGCAGCACAGAAGAGGAAAAGAGGTTTCCTTGCTAATCTAAACAGTGGAGGAAATGTCCGCAGCTCCGTGACCAAACACAACTAAGTGACCTTTTCTGCTTGAAAGTTTGCTACCATGCTGCATACCTACAACTCTGAAAACACAGCCAGAATGGCTGTGATTAAACTAAAAGCAGAAGAGGAAGCAAGAGCCAGCTGGAGATACTGAGAATCTTCTGCTGGGTGATAGAGACATCCACAATCTGACATATTCCAGCCTTCGGCAGCCAAAGACTGCATGCAGCCTAGCATGGAGAAGCGTCACATGTTGACAGAGCATAGTTCTTCAGATTTCATCTCAACCTTGCTGAGCAATTGAGATCTGTAATGTGGGCTGAATGGGTATACTCGATCTAAAGGAGAACAGCACACTTGTGAATAGAGGGGTTTAAGCCAGGGGTGCCATGTTCATGGGCTATTTTCATTATCTCTCTGTATGCTCTGTGAGCTGCTGCTTATCAATACTTTCATCAGACTTACTCCACCTTAAAAACAAACATCAAAACGTACTTGGTAGAAGTAAACACATGATGATATCTTTGAATTTAAACTGTGAGCCAAGAACTACATACGAATATTAAGAAGCAGCTTTCTCTATGTTATTAGCTGTCCATTTAGAATACTTTGTGAACAATTCAACAACCCTAGTATTAAAACTCTCTAATAGACCATGCTTCAGTTGCAGCTTTTTTCAGCTACTCATCATAGAGGTACCTGACTGCACATTTCTTTCGACCATTTCATTTAACAACTTAGCTGTCCTCAGCTCACTTTTAAATTGCTCATGGAGCTCCTTCTGTGTTTCTATCTTTGGCCTCATTTTATAAGAAAATTAAATCTTAATTTTCTGTTCTTATTGCAGGAAATTTAATATTTCTCTTGCAAGCATTAGTATTTCTGCATTACAACTAGCAAAAAGCACAGAGGACTAAAGACCAGATGAGAAGACATGTGCGAAGTCTCAAGAATCTGCAATGCTTGTGTTTTCTTTAGCCTCTCTAAACCATCTGAGCCAAGACAGAGATATTTTAATGGATATAAAAAGAGGAGTCAGGTCTCAGATGTACCACTAGATTTTATCTTGTCTAGTCTTCAGGCCTAGGTTTAAAGCCTAATCAACATCAGGATTTGTGTTTGGCTTCATCAGAATCAAAATTTTACAATGGTACTTTGAAGTTTTGCAGTTAAACTTGTGGTTTAGCACTGTGCAAATCTGAGCTCTGTTCTGCCCAGCTCAGCTCAATTCCTGTCTGAGCTCCAGCAAGCCCCTGAGCTGCCCTCCACCTTGGCACACCGCCTGGTTTGAGACAGAGTCTGCCTTGTTTGTTCAGTACAAATTCCTGAAACCCAAGATTCCCACTGTGTGTTTTCTATCACAAGGGGACCCTGATGTTGGTTGAAGCCTCATAAATCTAAAAAAATGCACATACTCCTGAGCAGTGAAACCTTACAGACATGCTGTCCTTGTAAAGTATAAGCTTAGAGTTAAAACTGGAAAAAGACATCTCTCTGAGTTTAGGCAGAAGTAGAAATAGAGTGCACAAGTGACCATGCAACCAGAGATGTGAATCCTTCAATTCAACTGAAATTAGGAAGGAGGTTACCTCTCAAGTTCCCAGTTTAGAATATTCCTATTTTAAAATGCAATCTTTCAGTACTATTGTTAGCTAAGACAAGGAATCGCATTTCTGTCTTACAAATATCACTTGAAGTGTGTGTTACTAACTTGAAAAATAAAGGGGAAAATGGAAAAAGGGGGAAAAAAAAAAACCCCAGAGGTTTTAAATTTATAGTGTTAAGTGTAGGTGTGGGAGGAGGAAAGGCTATAGCCTCACTGATTATGTTTTAAGAAGTGGCCATATGTAAGTGATTATAGCAACACATCTTGAAGACCATATCCTGATTAAAAAAAACATTCTCTGCTTTTAGTCTGTCTCAGATTTAGAAAACCAACAATTTTCTCTACAGATGATAAAGTCATATTTTCAGGATAAGAAGAATGAAGATATTAATTCAAGAAGGTAATATTTCTAAATTCTTCGTGCTGGAATTAATTAAAATTATTAAATAAGAGGAGGAAGTTGATAGTAAAAGTAATTCCTTGGAGCTAGCATTGAAAGTCAGACTGTCACTCCACTAAGTAGGTCAGTAAAAACCCTCTGATAGACTTAAAGAAAAATATTCTGTCTGAAAGTTGGAAGACTAGCAGAGCGGAAAATAATCACAATATAGCAGGAAGTAGATCCTCAGCTGTTGCAGATCATCTGTAAACCTCTTAATACTGCTATCTCCAGTACAAAACTGGAGGAAATATCTAAGTAAGGTTAATCAACTCAGCGAAGGTTGAGAAGATGCAGAAACAGATCTTATGGCATCTGATTGTCTGTCAGCTCATCTATACATTTGATGTTATATCACCTTAGCTGAAAAACTGCCTGAGACATTGACCCAGACAGAAAACACTGAAGTTCTTGAGGAGCATCTCTAAGCAGGCTTTGCGCTGCTCTTAGGTATCTTGAGAATGCCACGGCAAGAACCTTAAGCACTGTAATCTGGTGCCAAGAAGTAAGACTTGTGATAATAAATGACAAATATTTAGATGTTCACTGTTCAGGTTAGCTGAAAAAATTAGCTCAAGTACATGATATTTAACCCAGCTTTACTCTCAGGGCTGTTAATTCTTTAACCTTTCCTTGACAGCTAGCCTGGAGAAGCACAGGGCCCAGTTCCCACAGAAAATAATATCTCTATGATGCATTTGTGTGGATGTTACTGGAGTACCTCTACTAAAAAGGCGAGAAAAGTATCTCACAGGTAAAAAAATAACTCTAGTTTTCAATACTGCAGAAGTACACAGTGCTGAGTGAGTCATTTCTAGGAAATCAAACCCAGAATATCCGGCACCACAAATAGCAGTTCAACAGAAGATCATATATCATCAAACATCTTTCACTGGTGGCCTCAATCATCACTAATACCTCTGGACAGTACTAGACCATAACTGAAAAGGGGTATATTCCTCAGTGAGGCAATATGGATTAACCTATAGGAAACTTTGTGAAAAGATGAAGCATATAGTAAGTCTAACACAAGCTGGAATTAGATTAAATTTGTGGCAAACCATTCTTTTGCGTGACAGGAATCAACAGTAAGGGATCCTGATATCAGGGATCTGTATGCTGCTGATTGAAAGAAATGATGATTGGAGTAGTTGAACTGTAAATGTAAGAAAAATCCAAGTGCTAGGAAAAATCCAAGACCAGATTCATTGTGGAGTTGCCATCTGAGAGTTCCTTAGGCAGAGGTTCAACTGACTTTTCTTTATTGCATAAAGTACCTGATAAGCTACGGACGAACACGAGAAAAACCACCCAGGCAACAAAATAGGCAATGAGGCCTCTGTGAACTGGGACCACGACTGTTACTGCACAGTTATGTGGTGGCAATAGATCATTGCATCAATGTAGTCACTGGTTAACTTAGTAACTAATTTGCAGCCACATTTCAAATCTCAGCTTAAGAGTTACATCCTTGGGTAGTTTGTGGTCACTGCATAAAGCAAAATACATTGAAATTCTTTGGTTTATGAACCATAAGGAATTAAATATTTGGTTTTGGCTTAATAATGCCATATGCAGTCAGTCTGAATATAGACATTCCTGGACATATTTGTCAACCCTCCAACAGCTAAGGGGAGAGCTTCAGGCCTTTTTTCACCTACCTTTTTTTTTGCATGATCCCTAAGCCCATTCTCTCTGACACAACAAAACTCTAAATGTAATTCCAAATGCTGAAGAACTGAAAAGGTTAGAGAATATTTGCAAATCTAAATTTTAAGCTCAATTAAATCAATTGGTTCATTGGGCTTTATCACTAACAAACACCTAAATACAAATCTGCTTGTGTAGGCAAACAAATTTAAAAGGCAATAAAAGAAATATGGTGAGAAATAAAAACTTATGACTGCACATTAAACACCTTCCTCCCAAACAAAAACAAGGATGGAAATTACCCTACAGTTCTTCGCACAGTTTGGCTGGCCCTAATTTTTAATTAGTTAGTTTACGCTTAAGCCATAGTAACTCTTTCAAACTTATATAGCAGTATGTCTGAAATATTAAGAACGCCATTTCCCATTGCTTCGCCAAGCTGTAATAGGATTTTTGGTAGGAAAACATCAAGATGCATTGGAAAGTCAATGACTTACCAAGTAAACTCACAAAATGCCTTCTCTACCTGCCTACACACCAGGATTAATTTTGATTTACTTTGCTGTTCCTGTTTTCTTGTACATGCATAGAGACTGCACTAAAATGTAATCCATCCTTCCTCACTGCAAACCCTTTACAGAGGCAGACTTCTGAGGTGAGAGAAAAAAAAAAAAGGAAGCTTGAGAATTGTTGAGATCATGTTAGAACTGTTTCAGAATTTTATTTCCAAGTTATTAAGAATGGTATGAAAAGAAAAAAATTTACAAGACTATGCCAAAGTCAATTTGCTAATCCATGATATAGCTAATCTTTGTTTCTCTCTATGTCACCTAGTTATATAAATTAATACAGGCAGATCTGACTTTCAGGTCATTTTCTCCCCAGATAAGACAAACCCCTTATTGGAAACTAAACATTTTTACCACTCACTTATCATAAAAGAGTGGGGGAGGAAAAAAAAAGGGATTAACTGTAACAGTGAAGGAAAACCAAATCTGGGTGCACTGGCATGCAGAAGGTGCTTGAGCCTGGCTGTACCCTCTGATCTGGAAAGAACAAGTGGGAGTCATTAACCCTCTCAATCTCTGCATAATCTCCTCGGAGTAAGGCACATGTCATCTCCTGCATGTATGTTTCAGAATTCTGCTTGAAAACCCCAGGACTGAGCGGAAAGGCACCGTGTATGGACTGGGAATAAGGGAAATTAGATTTCTTTAGACTAGGAAGGTTTTCAATGTTCTGCAACCTCCCAAGTGTCAGAGCAAGAAATATCAAATTGAAGGATTATTGCATTTCTCCTGTATTTGCACTCAGCTGTACTCTGTTTGTACATAGAGAATGAAGTTTTCAGAGGCACTTTAAGGAAGAAGCCCAGGACTCAAGAGTGTCTGCTTTGACCTTCTGGTTTCCCTCCAGAGGTTATGGTCAAGACCATCCACAAAGACTTTCGCAACCACAGAGGAATACCTCTGAAAGGACAATCTTTTCAAAATGATATATGCCTTTCAGAAACCTTATATAATCTCAGCTTCACTGCCTTGAGAAACAGCTCAGATATCCCTCAAGACTACACAGAAATGTTAGTTATACAAACACCTCGCCATATTCTTCTGTGAATGAAGCTGGAGTGAAGGCGAAAAGGAGAATAATTGAATTGCTTGTCTGCTAACAGGAAAGGAATGGCTACAAGGAGAAGAGGAGGCTGGATAGTGATAGCTTTATGTTTTCAAGAGACGAACAAAAGCAGAACAAGCCTTCAGGCCTCTGAGATTGTGAGTGTTTTCCAGGGTAAAGAGACCTCATTGAGAGGAGCACAGGCGAAATAAAGGGCCCATAGGACAGAGAACAAGTGAAAGAAAGTAATTTAATATGTTCAAAAATTCTGCAAATCTACCATTTCATCTTAAAACAAATAATTTTGAAATGCAAAAGAAGAAATCAGGAAAAAGAAGGCATTTAAATTGAATTAAGCTACCAAAACAGTATGAGAGACATGAAAAATGGCAGAGGTCAGAAAACTCTGCAGGAGGAGTCTGACAAACTGCCATGATGAACAGGAATTGAACTTTGTCTCTTGATTCCAAATACATGATCCATCACAATCCTGCCTGTCATCGGGTAAGGTCAAGAGTCTCTGTGTTCAGTTGTAAATTTTTTACCCCTCTTGGCTTCTAACAGGAGTTACCTAAATCGATGTGGTATTTACCCAGGCACAAATGACAACCATCAAAACATTTTCATTCTGATAGGCTCATATGTGTGGTATGGAAGCCTAATTTGGTGGAAGTAAAGCTGTGTATCAAAGATAACATTTAATAAAGTTCTCTAAGGTACATATGGACTATTAATACTTTGTGTGCTTCTAGGAAAGTGCAATCAAGATATTAACAAAATGGGCTCTGCTCACGGAGGAACAAAATGCTCGTAATGCAGACAGGCAATAAGTTGTCCTAAGATATAAAAAAAAAAATCTTCTGAGCCTAAGTGCTCCAGCTGATTGCAAGCTTGTATTAAAGAGCTTTACACAGTGTATTGGGTTTGTGTGGCAACATTTTTGTAGCCAGGGGGCTACAGAGGTGGATTCTGTGAGAAGCTGCCAGAAGCTTCCCCTATGTCCAAGATGGACCCACCACTGGCCAAGGTCAAGCCCATCAGCGATGGTGGTAGTGCCTCTGGAGTAATGTATTTAAGAAGGGGGGGAAAAACCTGTGCAGTAGCAATCACAGCCAGAGAAGGAAGGCGTGAGTACACATGACAGCAAGAGCCCTGCAGACACCAAGGTCAGTGCAGAAGGGGGGGCAGGAGGTGCTCCAGGTGCTGGGGCAAAGGCTTCCCTGCAGCCCAGAGTGAAGACCATGGTGAAGCAGCTGTGCCCCTGCAGCCTGTGTCATTCCACAGTAGAGCAGAGATCCACCTGCAGCTCGTGGAGGACCCCACTCTGGAGAAGGTGCATGCACCTGAAGGAGACTGTGACCCTGTGGGGAAACCTGTGCTGGAGCAGGCTCTTGGCAGGACTCATGGAGAGGAGAGCCCAGGCTGGAGCAGGTTTGCTGGCAGGACTTGTGATCCCCCAGGAGACCCACTACAGAGCAGCCTGTTCCTGAAGGATGGCACAGTGTGGAAGGGATCCACACTGGAGCAATTTGTGAAGAACTGCAGCCTGTGGGAAGGGCACAGAGTGGAGAAGTTCATGGCAGACTGTCTCCTGTGGGAGGGACCGCACACTGGAGCAGGGGAAGAGTGTTAGGAGTCCTTCCCCCGAGGAGGGAAGAGCAGCAGAGGCAACGTGTGATGAACTGATCACAATCAGTTGTGATCAGACAGGACTGCCTGTCCCCCTGTGTTGAGGTAGAGAAAATCATGAGTGAAGCTGAGCCTAGGAAGAAGGGAAGGGGAAGGGGGGAAGATCTTTCAAGATTTGGTTAGTACTTCTCATTATCCTCTGATTTGATTGGAAATAAAATAAACTAATTTCTCCAAGTTGAGTCTGTTTTGCCCCAATGGTAATCGCTGAGTGATCCCTCCCTATCCTTATCTCAATCCACAAGCCTTTGGTTGTATTTTCTCTACCCTGTCCAGCCACAGAGCAGAGGGATAGAGTGGCTTTGGTGAGCACCTGGTCCCCAGACAGGGCCAACCCACCACATACATGACAAAACAATGTTAAAACAGAAAACTTACTATTATTTTAAATAAGCAGATCAGCTACTGGGCAGCAGCAGGTAGCTCAGATAACTGAATAACAATGGCATTTTACATTTATAAAATAATTTAAGTTCCAGAAGATCTCAAAACACTTGGGGAGCATTTTGTTTATTACAGGAGGGAAAGCAGCTCCAAGGAAACCTTATATATCCGTCATCATTAGCAACAAAGAAAACAGATCAGAAGCAATTTCTGTGTGTTTTGTAAATATTGGGATGTTTAGTTCTAAATACCTTTGGTTGCACAGCTGTAAATTTAGTAAACTCATCTTAATCATGAAATACATAATGAGCAAAAACACTTAATTAGTATATCTCCCTCAGAAATTATTTACCTAATGAGACGTAATTGCAGTGAATGCTGTTTAATCGGAACACTATTAGCATATATTCCATACCATGATACCTACCCATTACCAAGGACATTCTGTGGTGGTTAATCAGGTGTTAAAATCAGTGCAAAATTTTAACTTTCCACCAACTGATACACAAGTTGCCAAAAAAGACAGTTTATGTGAACAGAATGTGACTTTTGTTCTTGCATTTCTATTCAATTATAGTATTTTCTGTCAGCTTTTTCCCTAATTCTAAACCGAGAGACTTAAAAACTGAATGCTAGGAAGTATTTGTAATTTCTTCCATTTGGGCAAACATTCTAAACTCCTACAGCCAATTACAGAACTTATTCACACAGTCATAAAAATTGCACATGCAAATGGAACATGGGTCCCAAGTTTTCACAGATGATTATACTCAAAATATCTTATAACCATAAAAGTCACTTAATTAGGACTCCAGGATATCTAATTAGATTTCCCAATTACCAGAATACAAATGTACCCCAAACCAGCTGTAAATCTGAGGGAAAAAAAGAAAAAAGATTGGCAGGAATGTTGTGTTATCCTCTCTCTGCCTGCAGCTGCTCTATGATGAGCTGACAGCTGAGCAGTGCCCTGTTCACTTGGAGGACTGTGACAGGAGACAAGGTGATGGGGTCACCCGTTCAGCCAGCAAAGGGGCAGAGGCAAACCAGGCAACCACACTTCTGAACTAGCAGGGCACTCACTGACAGCTGGAGGTGACATGTTTTCTCATGAACTAGTAATGGTTTAAAGACACAATGCCTCCAAAATGTATTTTGAATTCACATATATTCATTCAGAGACAAAATCTTAGCCCATTTCTATGTTTTTACCAGCGGAATAAACACTCAAGAAACTGCACTGCCTGAATTGCTGAGACAAACCCAAAGTCACCTACTTTCTCTGCTACACTACATGGTGACCTCAAAATAGTTTTCGAAAAGCTAAATGGAGCTGTCAGAGCTCAAATGACCCTTATCCAGCACTGTGACCTATTATGGCTGTGTTTGTGCCGTGCAGCCACTGCACTCTAAGCAGTCATTTGGGCCTCTCAAGGCCAAATCCTCACTCACATTGTCATGGCACTGGAATTCACTAGGTCTCTGGGACAACAGTGCTCCAACCAGGTTGCTCTGAGAACCACTGAGGTGCATACAGCCCACTACAACACTTTATTATTGAACAGTGAGAACAAATAGACAGCATGGAAAAACCCTGACATACGAAATCTAACTTTACCAAGCTACAACTTTTGACAGGGAACATCAAGGGCAAAGGATGGAATATTGCCCAACAGACCCCACACAGGGCTATTTCACAACTGGAGCAGGCAGTACCTCTGTAAGCACACAGAAACAGAGCCACCCCTTCTGCCCTACTCTCACAAAGCTCTTCTTTCAGTATTCAAAAGTAAGGATAATAGGTCCATAGGATGTCAGTGTCCTACTGTCAGTGCTCCTCAGACCAACCTACCCACTTCATGAGCAAACACATCAAGTTCACACCTATGGCACATTTCTCCTTGCAGTCCATCTTCACCATCCAAAGTCCACAGCCAGTACTACTGAGTATGCAGGCAGCCACTCTCATGTGAGATGGCTTCTTGGGACCAAGGGCTGGTTTGCACTCTATCTTCTAGATGAAAGCAGGCAGACAGGGAGGAAAGGAGGCACAGGCTTGGCAATGCTCATTCGTAGAGAATGTCTATCATCCATTTCATAATCACCATCATATACCAGGAACAGGGCCAGATTTCCTAATCCAATTTGCAGCTGAAGCAGAAGTCCCCCATCCTTGTCCAGGGACATCTTCAAAGTGCTCACACAGCAGTCAAGTGAGACTGTTATAACAAATGTCTGTAGGAAGGAGACAAAAGTTCCCTTTATCTTCAGAATAATTTGGATAATGCTCTCTCCTGGATCAGGATGTTCTAAATGCACATGGTGATTGCTCACTGTATCTAGGACAGGCCTTGTCGCAGAGGGAATTATGCACTTCACTCATAAATGAGAAGAAACAATATACTTAATTGATATGAAACTATGAGTTTACGAAGTGCAATGGTAAATGCAACAGTGGTTTAATGGCAGGGCATACTTGACTATTTACTGTATAGAGAACAGAGTCAGACAAAACTCTCAATGAGAGCTCACAGGCTTATGTATGAGGAAAGACCACATCAGACCCATATTTAAATATTTCAAAAAGCCAGATCTCACATGACTTCGGCTCTACACAAATGAAAACTGAGGATTGACTCATGATGTTAAAAGCATTTCTGTGCCCATTGCATTTGCTCTGTTACCCAGGAAGAACAACTGCCTGGACAGATGGCCTAAGACAGGAGACATTCTTTTCTGCCCATTGTGATTTCTACATGACGGCAGGACTCTGGAGTATCTTCTTTGCTCACAATCCCTGCAAATGGGAAAAGAAAATTTAACTATGTTGTGCAAATTAAGAGCAAAATATTATTCTGGCACAGGTTAGGTGTGTATCACTTTTATACGTGTTTTGCCTCTTGACAAGGTGCTCTGGGGGTCAATACAAACTGCCACGGCATCAATCTGCAAAGGGCTTTATTCTTACAGTTCCAGAGCAGTAATCTAAGCCATCTTCCCCAGGCACATCAGGTTCAGCTGACCTCCAAACAAGCCCTTCTTCAGTGGGAGCACTGGGGTAGGTTCCCACATCTCCCCACTCCTACTACAAGGTGTGGGTAAATTTGTGGCATAAATCAGCCTGGCCCACACAGATAGGCCAAAAGCAGGCAGTCTGGGGCAAAACGAGTATTAGACATACTTTGCTGAGGTCCCCGGGGGATAGATATTATCTATTTACTTATTAATGTGCAGCATACCGCAGGGTATAACTGGAGTAATGCTGAGGGTATGGGTATAAACAAAGTGATATTCTACTGAGCTGGTCCTTTGGGAGAGACCTAACAGATCAGCATGAATGTAGATGTTAATGCTGCAAATTGCAAGATTTTCAGCATCCCTTAAGCCTTGAAGCCCATTAACAACCACAACACCCAACAGACCTTACAGGTCCTTTATTTTCAGGCAGTCTAAATTATGTGTGTTTAAGTAGATGGCTTTTACTAGTAGCTGATAACATTGAACAGATGAGATGCATTATGTAAAAGCCCATCACAGCACAGAAGAGGCATAGTAAAGAAGGAGTAAACATGTATTTGAATTATTACCATTGTTCTCTGTCTCTTGTGCTGTTTTATGCACCCAGAACAGTCACACGAAGTACTAATAGCTTTAGCTCTTCCATATCCTGACATTCATGTCTCTGGGATCTTCAGAGTGACTCTGCCTTCCTTTCTCCAGTGACATTCTCCACAGAAATTAATTTGGGTACCCCTTCTGATTTGACTATGCCACAAAAAGGGTATCAGAAACCTCAGAATGGGAAGAATTTCAGATATATTGATATTTCTGGACTGGCAGTTTTACAAGTGTGCCTGGGAGCACTCTTCTCAGAGGATGAGGGAAAAAAAAAAAAGGAAAATGGGGGAAAGAGAACAAGTGTATTATACAACACTCATAATCTCATCCTACTGTGCTGGCTGCTTGCATATCAGCAGCAAGTTTGCCAAGCAAGGAAAGTGCACATTAAGAAAATCTTGCTCAAAAAACAACCTGATTTCAAGTTTCAACTCTCACAGGCAAGGAAACTGACAGAGTATTAACAGAGCAAAAGGCACACACAGCTATTTTCAGTTTGGAGACGCTTGTAGTCCACCAGACTGCAACAGGATTGGCAAAGTTCTACAAAGAAAAAAAAAAAACAACCCTACATTTATTTAGTACAAATCTCCCAATATCATTTGCTTTAATAAAACCTTAGCAGTATATCTGAGGTAATACATTTTCTATCAATTACTTTCCTGAAGAGAAAGTAACACAAACCACTTGAAGCAGGCAGAAACAATGGAGAACTTTGTGTCAAGTGCAGAAGATTTTGTTGGCTCCACGAAGTGTAAGTACAATCTTGAGCACAACAATGAGCTCCTCTGCCCTGAGTTTTTCCATTCTTCTTGCAGAAATACTGATGCTTACAGAATTACCAGTCTTCTTAGCATTTGACATACACTATTGAATCTCCTGATGGAAGGCAAGGTGCTAGAACAAGAATATGAGAAATGCTTACTCACTGAGTATCAGAAAACATTGATGTTACACACTGCAATGTGTAACAGAATTCCAGAAGTTCATTTAAAACTGTTTATCACAAACTCAGGAAGATGTTGTGTGTTTTTTAGGACTAGTTCATGAGATTTCATCCTTCAATGCTATGACGTGGATTTGGGTTTCTAATTAAATTAAAAATACACAGAACTTCTGCCTCATTTGAGTCTAAGACCTCAGCTGTGTGAATCCGATGTGCTTTGGAGTAATTCTGTGTTTAAGGCATAACAAAGGCTGAGTAAAAGAAGACTGCAATATACTTAAATATTTATCTTACTAAAATAGCATGATAGGTAGAAATTAAAGAAGAAACAGGGTTACTGCATTTATATTATGTCAAATTACCACTGTCTCCTCAATATGTAGAAGAACAGTTCTAGCTAGAAGCCTCCAAAACCAAGAGAGTTGTGTAAGTCATGACTGCATCACACCAAGCACAGACAACAGAGTGAGTGTTGTCAGCAATGTTAGCTGCTGTAACACATTTTATTCCACAAGCTGCAAGAGCCATTAGCTTGGGCACAGTGCCATGGCAACACAGTTGAACAGGAACAAGGCTTTACATGCAAGACATTATATGCTTTCAGGAACAAGGTGCTATACCCAAACAGTGCTGTTCTGCAGTTTGTGATCCTCGTGCACATTTGAAATCCTTATACCTTTATACACAACAAAGGAGTTTGTTCCTAAAGAAAAAAAGGTAAGAAAAGAAAAAAAAGGTTAATTGGATGTTTTTATTACAAAATACTGTATTGGAATAGATGGAAGAGTGTTTCAAAAAGCTGCAAATGCACATTACACTGAGGAAAAGATGCCCTCATTTTCCAGCTCCATCCAAGATTTTCTTTTCTTGTGGATTCAGTAAAGAGACTATTGCAAAGGAAAGACAAATCATTGTGGGAGATAAGACGCACTTAAAATTTAAAGTGAGCAGGAAGGGCAGTCAACTACCTGCTGAGCCATACTTGGAAAGCCTTCGTCTGAGTCAGAGATAAAAGCCAGTACTCAGCTAGGCTTTTTTCACAAAGCAGAACTGATCCCTCAGCAAGCTAATTCTTAAAAGAAACAACAACACAGTAGCAACAAGGATCTCAGCTTCCAACAGAAACGGAAGCAATATCAAGCAGAGGGAGTTCTAACAAGTGTCCACGAATTTGGGAATTTTTGTTAGAGATGCATTAGCAAATGGAGGCTTACTTGGAAGGTGTATGAAGGGACATTCTCTCGTGCCTTCTGTAGTGCCTCTGTGGTAAATAAGACACTGATGTAAGCATAATTTCTTCTTTAGCGCTCTATAGCCCACTGTCTTTACAGTTCAAGAAAAGTAAATAAGTGTAATATATATATGCATATACATATATATGTACATATATAAATTTATAAATGGATGTATCTATGTACATACCTATATTAAAAGATTTAATATATGAATGCAGTCCTGAAGATAGAAAACTTCACATCCTGTAGGCATGCACACAGAACGTAACTCTTCATAAGAATATTGTATTCAGCCGATGAAATTTTCAAATTTCAAGTCGGTGGACCTCTATATAAAATATATGTGCAAGTTTAAAAAATATTCCTGTATCCTTTTTTTTTTTTAAATTAAATGGAATTTGGAGGTAAAATCCTTGCACATGCAAAAGAAAAAGATCATCATATGTGTCTCATTCTTCTCATATAGTAGATTCCACTTTCAAAGCTCATGGAAACTATACGTACTTGTCTCTTTTTTTTAATCCAATGTGAAGTATTTTCCATTACTCGCATAGCAGGAGAAAATTTTAAAAATTCCTATCACTTATAGGTGCCAAAAAGATATATGACACAGTCCCAAAGAAGAAATGGAACTTCACTATGCAAAAATCTTGATTTCTGTTATGACACTGTATTGGAGAGCTAGAAGTAGAAATTTTGAAATGCCGATTTTTTTCTGTCAGAAAGCAGAACAACCTGCAGGTCTTTTAGAGGACACTCAGAGCCCTCTTCTCCTAAGTATCTCCGTAGGAGCCAAAGTATCTGCTATTAGTCACAGAAATGGAAAATGCTCCCATTATTACATTAGTGTAGAACTGCCATAAGGAATCTGCCACTTCTCATACAGAATATATGGTGAAGGAAAGTATCAGATAGTGTGTGTAGATTTCAGTGGTTGACCAGAAAGTCATGATGCAGTTTTGTTTCATTATTCATATACACTATTACCAGTAATTGGGCTTATTACTTGCCCATTCTTCTTCTTGGTTAATGTTTAACATGATCCTACAGAATAACCATTGTGTGGTTCCATAGGCTGGTGGGTTCTGAAGAATGAGCATTGTGTTAACCCACCAGGTGTGCAAACAGTTCTTCACCTGGCAACAACGCAACATACCCTAGAGCCAAGACAGGAATTTGAACCACGTTGGGGTTTGAATCTAACATTTCACAGAGCTGAGATTCATCTCTGGTAGAACAGAGTGGGAGTTTTCAGCACCTCCATATAACCACTCTTGCTGCAGTGGTAAATTCTCAGCTTGCTGTCAAGAGACCAGAGGACTCCAGTGGAAGACTGCATGATTTCAAGAACAAAGGCTGTCAACCATTCAGTACCTTAGCTGGTCAATAAGGCTACATACGCTTAAAAATGATGCAGACTAAAATACCATAGGAAATTTATATGCAAATTACTTCTTTCCATGGGCATGTATATCTGAAAGCAGCCTATTTGAAAGCAGCCTATTACTCAGTTTGTAACATTACATCACTGGGTCCTGCTGGAACATAGGCCAGCATTATGCCCTTGTGGCAAAGAAGGCTAATGGAATCCCAGGCTGCATGAAGAGGAGTGTTGCCAGCAGGTTGTGGGGCAGGTGATCCTGCCCCTCCCTCCATTCAGCACTGGTGAGGCCACACTTGGAGTACCGTGCCTGGCTGTGGGATTCTTATTACAACAGGGACATGAAGCTACTGGAGAGAGTGCAGCAAACAGTCACTAAGATGATGAAGGGACTGGAACATCTCTCCTTTGAGGAAAGACTGAGAGACCTGAGATTGCTCAGGCTGTAGAAGAAAAGGCTCAGAGGAATCTCATGATGTTGTACACACTCCTGAAGGCACTAACAAGACATAGCCTCTTTCCAGTAGTTCCCTGTGACAGACCCAGAGGCAATAGCCATTAACTGAAAGACTGGTTCCTTTTGAACAGTGGGAAACACTTTTTTACTGGGAAGGTGACTGAGCACCGGAAAAGATTGCCCAGAGATGTGGTGGAATCTCCATCCTTGAAAGACATGGTCTTGGGCAGCATACTCTAGGTCTCCTTACTGGAACAGGGAGGTTGAACCAGATTACCTTCTGAGGTCCCTTCCAACCTCAGCCTCACCATGATTTTGTATTTTGCTCAGGGAAAATAGCAAAAGCAACCATGTAAAAAGTTTCAGTTAAGGAAAAAAATCAGAAGTAAATTTCAGGATTATTAAAAATAGCATCACACTTGTCAGAGTTCTCCAGTATGCTGTCTGGAAAGAGGCATAAAATTGCAATAATATTTTACCAGAAATGGCAATACAAACTGAGGTAAAATTATTATCGGGTTCTATTTCTCACACTATCTAAGAGAAAAAATAGAACTGGTACATGGCACATAGTTGAGTAGAAAAGACTGCTTCCTCCACACTATTTATCATGCTGTTCTGTATGTTCTGTACCATGCTTCTGAACTGTATTCACAGACTTTATACACAGGTATGGTCATACAATGTCCAATGACCTATCAAGACCACTTAGACACAAAACAAAAAGGATTCCTGAAAATAAAGAAAGATACAGGAGCTGTACTTCTTCATTTGGCATTGCTACATGCTTCTGAACACTTGTTCTCCTAACACAATGGCTATCTTGATACAGTTTTTGGTGGTTAAGAAAACCTTCAGGAGAAATCATTTTAATTAAAGAAATTAATAAGAACCTCGGGATATGCAAAAGACAAAATATCCATAAATCTGTACTTGTTTATTGCAAAACATATAAAAATGGTGTGTGTCAACAGTCTCATGACAATGTTATTATCTATTAGCCTACAAGAGACAGAAATTTAACCAAAATGTAAGAGATATGAAAGAAACTGCAACTTGTTATTTCCTTTCTAATAATTCAGTATTCTCAAATATCTTTCTTGGCTGTCTGTATGCACCACACTGTCTTATACCACGAAAAGTATAAATGAACAAAGTCAACCTCTGACTTTTTGATCTGTCTCTTAGGATAAGCACATAGGCTGCTTTGGACAATAAGGTCATAATTCAACTGGAGTCTTCAAACACTTTCTGCAATTCAAACACAACAAGTGAAATTATGATGCCAAGAGGTTAAATTCCAGCTCTGTTTAGATAAGTCTGGATATCTCCAAAATAGCATCTGTTAAAATATTACAAGATACATAAATTATAGCACTGCCAGTAAGAATCCATGAAAGAAAATCAGGAAGCTGTAAAGATAAAGTATGAAAAATGGAAAAGAGAATACAGAAATAACCCCAACTGACTTAAAAAAAAAGAAAGAGGGAGAGAGAGAAGAGATTTATAACATAATGGGCTGACATTACTAAGCAAAAGCAGAATTAGGGTCACTTTCACTGCGCATTATCTAATTCCTAATCTAACGTCTCAAAGAAGGCTGATATTGGAGAGAAAATCAGGCTCTGCAAACCAAACACTCCAACTAGCTCTCCTGTATCCTGTCCCCACATTTGGTCTGAGAGAAGCAGGACTGCAGTCCATAATCTTAATGTGCATCAGATTCCGAAAGGTATTCTGCCTGACTTTCACAGTCATTCTCACAGAGTGCACAGTATCTGTTCACCATTAATGATCAAGGTAACAAACTGCCTTTCACCAATGAACACAAAGGTTTCCATAAAGGTTTCTGTTTAGGTCAGTGCTGGAGACAATACAGTTCACTGGCTGACTGCATGACAACTAAGGATAGATCCTGTTGTAAAACAGACCAGTCAAATACAAAGCTATGCCTATTTTTCACTTGTGTTACATAAGTTTTCAGAGGCACTCAAGTCCTCATCTTGACTTACAAGAAGGAGGAAATCCAATGAGAACACAAACATTTGCATGTGCGCCTGTAAGTCTAACACAGCACAAAAAATGTAATTGTATTTGGTAGCAAACAGGAGTTAAATCCAGAGGCTGAGAGGTCTTGAAGCACATTCCTAAATGCACTCCCAGACACTCAAAACTATTTCAAATCCGGACAGTCCACCACTGCTACAGGCTAGAAACACTTAAGACTTATACAGGTGTTACAGGCTGTAAATACAGATCTATATCTGTTACATGCTCTGTGCCATCAACATATGTCCTTAAGGAAAAAGAAGTCCTAAAAGCAGCCATGATTCCCCAAGACAGGACAATTCAGGACATTTCATATGATAAACTATCTTATGAATATTCTTAATGCAGACAAGTCACTAATGCAGGAAAAAAATAAAGTGAACCTTCATAAATCTGTGAAAATTAGTTTACTTACCTTCATTTTGTTTGCCATAGCACATGTGGTATGGACAAGTCATGATCAAAACTGCAAAAATACCACACAGTTTTCCCATAATCACCCCGCAGAAATTCTGTACCACTTGGGCACTGCACTGGTGTTCCTCACTTAATATCACAAGACTTTTCTCTGGGAAATATTTAAAACCCAAATCCTCAAAACCACACCAAAACCAGTCACTGCATTTAGTAGAATGCTAATACAGGAAATGATAATTGTCCATGACCTGCAAAATATTGGTTTCTTCTAAGTCCCAAGTAGCACTTCTTTTCAGTAAGGGTTTCAAGACCAATTCATCTTTCAGTTAAAACATTTCAGACCTGAGCATTTCACAATCTTCAGCAGGAATACAGTAAACTTACAGTAAACTTTTAAAGTTTTATACATAATATAAGAAAGCATGCATAGAGACAAAGGAGAACTCTGCTATTAAGTAGTCTGATGTTTCTGGGAGTAAATTAAATGTATAAATTTACTTAGAAGCTTAAGAGACACAGCATCTACTATTCCTTAGCAACCACGATAAAATTTTGGTGACAAGTTTTCATTATGCTCATCCATCCACAGTGGTCTGGCTTGAAAATTTCAAAGTCTCAGTCTTCTACTGCACACATAGGTGAACAGAATAACCTCAAATGGAAGAGAATCCAAACCAGACTAACCAGAGGAGGAAACACCTAAAACACAGAGGTATGGGGTTTGAACAGGGAAACATGAATTCTTGAATGAATCAAGTGTACTGAGCTCTAAACCAATGAGCAGCACCTTTAGCAGAAAGTAGGCCCTTTCGGTCTGTGCCAGTGCTACCACAGCAGCAGTCTCTCTGCTTTGCCTATATGACTATTCTGCAAAGAACTCATTTTATTATGAGTTATATTCTCATAGTGCCTTTAGAAACACAGGAACTGGCAGCTCTTCAGTGTACAATCTTTGTGTGTTGTCCCAGCTTCCATTTCATTCATCCACTCTTTCACATGGGTGCAGGATTAAAATACATTGTGTTCTATATGTTAGTCAATGGTCACGTATTTTTTACCAGATTTCTCCTACAAACTGTGAGCTCTCCTCCTTCTCCTGAAGGATTCAAATTCCCAGCATGTATTTCTGAGTGCACACCACTGAAGTTTCTTACTGCGGATTTGAGCACAGTGGAATGTCAGTATTTGGGTGGTCCCTTTGCCAATGCAGACTCCTTGCAATTTCTGGGTGGTCAACTCAGTGCCAGATTTCTCACCTGTGGTGAAAATACTGATTTGCTCCAGGGAAACAGACAGCACAGTAAGTCATATAAAGGATGCCACTGGGAACAATTTTTCCAAAAACTGAGATCCTATAAAATACTTTTTCTTAATATGCGAATCTCCTAAGCATACCTCCAAGATGATTTTCCACTGTTTTTCTAAGTACCTTTTACCCACTTACAAACAACAGCAACACAAAAATGAATTTTCTGCCCCAGAGACAAACCCAGTACAGTTGCATTTCACTCATAGTGGATGTCTTAAAAAAAAACCCCCAAAGTCTAGTGTGTAAATCTGGCCTCAGCAAAAGGGTCAGTGGGCTATGGTCTCCCCCTGCCGAGCCCAGCCAGAGATGATTTTTAGCACTGCTGCTGAGCTGGGTCTCCTTGTGAAAACATTCTTCTCCTCCAGTAGTGTTTACTTCTCTGTAAAACTGAGATAATCGGACAATAGTACCGCCTTTACCGTATATCAAGTTCCCAGAACCCAGAAGGCATACTTGGGTAGCGTGGGCTTTGGTGGTCACAGATTCTTCACGCAGTTTGCCATAGTAGGCAAAGTCCTTCGGTGGTCTTAACAGTGTAAGACAAATCCGATTTTTAAGGCTCTTACACTATGGAGAAGCAGCACACGTGTTCCTAGTTTCATGGTGAGATAGCCTTCATACCATGGCCAGTAAAGTAACGCACACAAAACTTTCCTGGTGGTGGAATGAGCTGGTGGTTTACTACCTTGTGGCAACCTGGCAGTCTGAAGGTTGCGGGGACACCCGCAGTAAAGTGCAGCACAAGAAAACTTACAACATGCAGAGGAGGACTAGGATAGAGAACATTTCAACAACCTGGACATACTCAAGTCCATGGGAACTGACAGGATGTACCAAGTGGTGCTGAGGGAGCTGGACAATGCCACTCCCCCAGTTATCTTTGAAAGACCACAGCAATTAGAGAGGGTGTTCCTAAGCACTGAAAGAAAGCAAGCTAACATCATTCCTATCAAAAAGAAGAGGAAGAAGGAAGATCTGGAGAACTACATGCTGATCAGCTTCACTGTTTCTCTTGGGAAGATAGTGGGCAAGACAATCCAAACATATAAAGGACAAGAAGGTTATTTGGAGCAGTCAGCATGGATTTATGAAGGTAAATCATTCCTGAACAACCTTATAGCCTTCTATGACAAGCAGCCTGGTGCATGACAGGAGAATGAAAGAGGTTGCTTTATCTGAACTTTAACAGAGCATCCCACACTGTTCCCCATCACACTTTCCCAGACAAACTGATGAAGTACAGACCAAGTAAGTTGCAAACAAGGTGGACTGAAAACTGACAGAACTGACAGGCTCAGAGAGCTGTGATCAGTGTCACAAAAAGCTGAAGGCCAGTTGTCCACAGTGTGGAATCTCCATCCTTGATGATATCCCATACTCAGCTGGAGATGGCCAGGGCAACCTGCCTCAGTTGACCTTCTCCTCATGCTGGAGGATCGTCATAGACCATTTCCAGAGGTGCCTTCCAACCTCAGTGACTGCATTTTACTCTGTTCTTTCTTCATCTATAAAGGATAGGACTCACAGCACTCTCAAACCAGGTGACAGGAAAAATGGTTGGAAGCTGAGGAGAAAGAAAGTAGCAGGATAGACCCTGAATTACCAACCCCTTACACAAAATAGTGTCAGGCTGGAAACTCAAGAGCAGCAAAGGTTCTGCTAGACCAGAACTTCTCTACCTTTTTCTAAGTCTAGCTTTAAGGTAAACAAATACGAAAATACACTATTTTTATCCAGTTGAATAGTTCAAAGTTATTTTCACACATGAATGAATATTTTCTTTCGCAATGCCCAATGGATCCCGATTATCTGCTTTCTTTATGGTTACAAAGTCACTTTTATGATTGAAAATATGTATGAAAGTGTATCTAAAAGGTTGCCCTATCCAAGCAGGGCTTTTTACATATGCTTCTCTCTAAAAGCTAAGCCCCTTCCCTTTCAAAAGCAAAATCCTTTTACAGGAATAATGCAAGGATACTGAGACGATAATAAGTCCCAAAACTTTAAAAAATATCAGGTGTACATTTTTCAACATTTCTGCAAGTCAAAAATTATGGTCAGCTTTTCCTTATTAATAGTGTGATTCTACCTGAGACCTTCCTCATACTTTTATGCCTAATTCAGTACAAGGCTAAAAAACATGGAAGGACTAAATTGAAAAGAGTATTTGGTAAGGCCTGGTGGTCAGCGTGGTAGAGACAGGATGCTCTTCTTTATCTCTCAATTTTTCTGAAAGCATGAGAAGAGAGCTCTTGATCCTCCAGCTGAGTAGGAATATTAAGAAGCTCAGAAAATTATTTCTTGTCAATGTTAGGTAAGATGCAGAGATGTTTCTAGGGTCATGCAGACTTGAGGAACTAAAGGCAGTTCATGTTGGTATGAGACAGTCAAAAAAGGACATGGATTTTTCTAGCAGACAATAGCCAGATCTTCCATTATTTTTTCCCTATTTTTATGTTTCTGAACGATAGCATATTTCTGAGTGACCCTTCAAGAATTATAAGTGATACCCATTTCAAGTTATGCTGTAGGTATAATTTTCTTAAGTCATCATAGTTTAAGAGGTTCTTCACTGTCCTAAGTTTTTCACACACAGAAGTAATCCTATTTTATATGTGCATAAAATTAAACAACACATGAGCATTGACAGGATAGTGCCTGAGTTGGTAGAAGGCTTCCTATGACATCTTGACTTGGATATCTGTCTGCAGCTCTAGCATGTGTTTTGCTACAGACAAAACTACTAAATTTACAAGCCATACTTAAAGTATTTTTCTGGAACACTCTACATTTTATAAAACAAAAATAAAGTATGGTTGGGTACTTGATTCATTATCTGAAACATCAGGACTCAGTCTGTTTAGGAAAACAGTGAAGGACTAAGATTTTCTGTTGTTAAAATTAACTTGAAAATACATACATATACACAACTATTTACTGGAAAAAGCTTATTGAGACAGAGCAGATAAAAGAAATGCATTTTGGAGAAATAAAGTATTCAAAACACAACCAACATCCCACTAGAGCACAGCTATTCACAATAAAAGTGATCTTTACTCAAATTCAGCTCAAGTGCCAAGAGCAATATCCACCTTTACTTTACCTCTAACATATTTCTGTATCCCATGATGAAGCCATAATTCCTTTTGGCATGAACTACAAATCTCTACTTAATACACCAGGAGAAAGTTCTGCAAAACCTACTCCCACACCTGACATTTAGGCTACAGTTTAAATGTAAATCTCTTCCCACTTCTCTAGACTGCGCATAAGAAAGAAATTATTTAATGTCCTCTCACATTCATTGGTTTCCTAAGCCTCACACCAACTACTATGTTACACACAAAGTCTTCTTATGCCATATTCATAATACACCAAACAACAAACACAATTCAAAATATCTATTAATGAAACAGCTGATCCATACCAGAGACTTATACCTACCTACCTACCTTCCCGTAATGTCTAGGACTTTCCCTAGACTTGGAGATAATAATTGCAGATCCCAAAGTGCTATCACAGGTTTTATCTGCAGTCCTGAAGGACTCTGTTACCTTGGATACTCACTTTGCAGTTCACAACTCCTGTCAAAAGCAGTGTTGGAGGAGGGCACGGTTGGTTGTTTTTCCATTCTCTTTTACATCTTTGGAGGCAGTTGCTAACTGACTTGTCTAACAGAAATTTCCATACAGCTTCCAATGACAGAGAATTATGCAGGAAGAATGAGCAGATGAGAACCTCTATAGATAGATAGACCAGACTGACATTCAAAAGCCCTGGTCCTCATGGGGAACTTCCAACACCCCGTTATCTGCTGGAGGGAAAACACAGCAGGGCATAAGTAAACCAGGAAGTCCCTGGAATGCACTGACGATAATTTCCATCTCCAAGTGATAGAGGAGCCAACAAGGAGAGATACTATGCTGGACCTTGTTCTCACCAACAAGGAGGGGCTGGTGGGGAATGTGAAGCCCAAATGCAGTCTTGGCTGCAGTGACCATTTAGCCATGGAGTTCAAGATCCTTAGGGGAGCAAAGAGGGCACACAGGAAGCTCACTACCCTTGAGCTCAGGAGAGTAGATGTTGGCCTCTTCAGGGATCTGCTTGGTAGACTATCATGGGATAATTCCCTGGAGAGAAGAGAGGCCTAAGAAAGCCTGTTGATATCCAAGGACCACCTCCTCCAAGCTCAAGAGTAATGCATCCTGAAAACAGAAAGTCAGGCAAAACCTCTGGGAGGCCTGGATAGATGAACAAGAAGATCCTGATAATCTCAAACACAAAAACGAAGGACACAGAGGGTGGAAGCAAGGACAAGTAGCCTGGGAGTACAGAGAGATTGTCTGAGCAGCCAGGGACCACCTTCATTAAATCTGGTCACAGACATCAAAGGCAACAAGAAAAGATTCTACAGATATATCCATGATAAAAGGAAGCCCAGGGAAAATGTGGGCCTCTCCAGAAGAAAATGGGAGACCTAGTTATCCAGAATTTGGATAAGGCTGAGGTACTCATAGACTTTTTTTGCCTCAGTCTCCACTGGCGAGTATGCCGGTGTCACGACCCATCAGTAAGGAAGGTGATGTTTATAATAATGTCTCATCGGGCTGTTCAAAGACACCAGTCCATGTGATAGAGGACTCTCATGCTTTTATCTTATAGTCATCTTAACTCTGGCAAGTAGTCCACTATTTAGTTGCAAAAGTGTTGGTTAACGAGCCCCTAACTTTTACAACACACTTCCACAAGCTTCCAATTCCTGCAGCAAACTCCGATACAGAGTAAGGAGTAGAATATTAGCAGCACTTTGCCCAGAGAAAGCAAGGTGGGAGAGAAATACGGACAGAAAAGAGAGAAAGGGAAGAAAGATCACCAGTCCTTAGTTTCATGTCGATCCTGCCCCACAGAGAGTCTGAATCTGGGATAGCAAGACAAAGAGAGGAAAAAGGGTGCAGGCAGGACCAATCCACTTCCTTTTATAGTTAGCCTGGTGCATGCCTCTTAGGCAAACTAAATTTTTTTTGCCATTTCATTCACCCGTGAGTATCCAGACCTCTAGGAGGTGAATTGGGGTGTGCATCTCTAGGTGGAAAGGGAAGTAGGCTCAGAACAGGGCTGCCCCACCTCCACAGGATCTCTCTTCCCATCACAGATTTTCCTTCACAACAGTCAAAATGTCTGAGACAAGACTTGCTTGTGCCTGGTCTTCCACATCCAGCCACACCAAGCTGCAGAAGGCAAAGGTGGGACTGGAAGAATGAAGAAAGATTTGATTCAAGAGCTGATCTAAGAGGTCTGAAGGTGCAAAAGTCCATGGGACTTGATAAGAAGCCTTCACGGATCCTGACGGAACTGCCAGAGGAAGTGGTTAATCCACTATCCGTCATATTTGTGAAGTAGTGACAGTCTGGTGAGGCTACCACAGACTGGAAAAGGAGAAACATAAAGTCCCATTTTTAAAAAGGGAACAAAAAGACTCAGGTAACTAGAGGCCAGCCAGGCCCATTTCCGTGCCCAGCAAGATCAAGGTGCAGATCCTCCTGGAAATTATGCTAAGGCATATGGAAAATAAGGAGTGACAGATAACACGGCTTCACTAAGGGCAAATTGTGTCTGACAAATTTGGCGGTTTTCTATGATAGGGTTACAGGATTGGTAGATAAGGGAAGAGAGATTGACCTCTGCAAAGCATTTGACACTGTTCCACACAACATCCTTGTCTCTAAAATGGAGATACATGGATTTGAGAGGTCAGCCACTTGGTGAATAAGGAATTGGCTGGATGGTTACACTCAAAGAGCTCAATGTCCAAATGGAGACCAGTGGTGTCCCCAGAGCTTAGCACTGGGACCAGCACTGTTTAACAGAGACATGGACAGCAGGATGGAGGGCACCCTCAGTAACTTTGCTGACAACATCAGGCTGTGTGGGGCAGTCAACACGCTGGAGGGAAGGGATGCCATGCAGAAGGACCTGGATAGGCTGGAAAGGTGGGGTTCTGTGAATGTCATGAAGTTCAACAAGGTCAAGTGCAAGGTCCTGTACCTGGATCAGGGCAATTCCAAACACAAATACAGTCTGGGTGGAGAATAGAGTGAGAGCAGCCCTGAGGAGAAAGACTTGGGGGTATCGGTGAATCAAAAGAAATGTGACCAGCAGGTCGAGGGAGGTGATTGTCCCTCTCTACTTCTCTTTCATGAGACCCTACTTGGACAACTGCATCCAGCTGTGGGGCCCCCAACATAAGAAGGATGTGGAGACATGTTGGAGTGAGCCCACAGGAGGCCACAAAGATGATCAGAGGGCTGGAGCACCTCTCCTATGAAAATAGGCTGAAACAGTTGGGGTTGTTCAGCCTGGGGAAGAGAAGGCTCTGGGAAGATCTTACAGCAACATTCCAGAACCCAAACGGGGCCTGCAAAAGAGCTGGAGAGGGGCTTTTTACAATGGCATGTTGTGACAGGACAAGGTGGAATGGGATAGGTTTTAGATTAGATATTATGAAGAAATTATTCACTATGAGGTTGGTAAGACACTGAAACAGGTTGCTGAGAGAAGTTGTGAATATCCCATCCTTGCAAGTCTTCAAAGCCAGGTTGGATGATGCTTTGAAACCACGGTAGGGCATTGGAACTAGATGATTTTCAAGGTCCCTTCCAATCCAAACAGATTATCCCCGTTTGTGAATTCTGAAAACATTCCCATTCATGTTTTTCCATCTGTTATCATGTAAAAACTTACATTAAGAATAGGAGCATTTTATAAATCATAACACTAATTTTATTTACATTCTTATCTATCCCCTAAATTGGAATCTGGAAGGAATAACAAAATTTTTCAGGATGTATTAACTAAAATAAAGCACATTTAAGGTATGAATGTCCTGCCTAAATGGCAAGAAAATGCAAACACTGGATAAGCTATACACCAAATTATTTTGTTGCTATTTCTTGTAGTATACACAACATCACCACCAGATGCAAGTAAATATAAGTTGGAACAGAGATTACCCCTAGCTTGAGAGGTCTCAAGGGTCTATGTAACCTTTTAAATCACAATGACTGAAAACATTAGAGGCTCAGGTCCATGCACTTTGTTGCTTCAATAATTCTACAGGGTAAAAATCCTGTTTATTAAATGAAGAGCACCTTACAAAGAGTAAGTATTAAGTTTTGGAGAATCCTGATTAAAACTTCTGTGATTCTTTCAAACTGTACTCTCAATACTTCTGAAGTCAGCATAATTTCCTTGGTCTGAGTCCTACAACAAAATGCAGATATTTCAGGTGAAAAAATGGTTCTGTTAATACAGAGGAATTATCTTCTCACTGGATAGCAGCATTTAAGCTAGAAAGAAAGCCTTTGTTTCACTTCTAATAGTAAAATACTTATTCAGAAAGCAGATGAGGTATTCTCTCATTCTTCAAAAAGATGTTAGGACCTAAAGCAATCATGTGGTAAGTGTGCAATCAGTGCCTCAGCATCTTAAAGTAGATAAGAATCACAGGAAGAATGTGGTGGTGTCCTCGCCTACCGACCTATGGCCAGCATCTATCAGTCGTGCCTTGGCAATCACCTGGGCCGACCAATCAGAATCAGAAGAGGTGTCCGTAGGTGGGGACCCCGAATAAAGACACATCCCAAGTTGCTGGAACCCTCTAGAATCTTCTGTTTTAAGAGTTTGTTAATTGGTTAATGAGAAAAGCCCTCCCCCTTGGTTATGGTTCATCGGTTTTAACTTTGTGAACATTCCCCTTTGATTGTACCCTATTGGTTCTGAACCCTGGACCCTCCCCTTTTGTTCCTCCCTTAAAAAGTCCTGTGCAACCCTCAGACCCTTGGAGCTCTCCCTATCCCCGATCCTTCCAGTAGAATTGTTCCTGTTTCACCCAGAGCTCTCCTTCTCTCTAGCCTCTTTGTCTCAGGGGATCTTGGCAGCTAGCTTGCTAGCACCCTCACGGCAGGCTGTCCTCAGCTTGGGGTGGCTCTGCCAATAGGCACCGCTCGGTCTGGGGGAATCCTACCTCGGACCGCTTGACTTCAAGCCAAGTCATCGAGCTATCCGTGAGGCGGTCAAGTGGTCAGAAGAAGCCAAGGGCAAGTCCTGAGAAACATCCTTAGAAAATGTTGATGTCTCTATCTGGTATTCTCCAAGGTGCTGACAGTACATGCTATTTAAAGGAAAATGAGAAAATAAGGTGGTTTCTCCATCTATTTTAGATATCCAGCCATGAAATTGGTGCGGGATGGGGGCTCATGTGAACAAGCTGAATGTGAAGCAGATGGTGTAAGAGCATGGGATGGATGTCTGGTGGGTGTGCCAGGGCAGCAGCAGCAGCTGGCAGCCCCACCTGCCGATACTGCCCCAACAGCTCACACCTCAGCCTCCAGGCTACACAGAGTCATAGCAACTGGAGCAAAGCCAGTATCCTGTAACATGCTGCACTATGAGTGCAGCACTTTCAGAGCTGACTCATGGGTCATTCATCTGTCTCTCTGCTGGAGGTGGCTAGAGGAGGATGGGGAGACCTGGCACCTGCAACTAACCTGCTCAGGGCTGCATGTCTTTACGCACTGCAACCAAAGGAGTTTATCTGAAACTCTAACAGTGGCTCAAATTGCTGGCTCCAGATGGTGGCAAGAGCCACACACACACTTGCAAATACTTATTCAGCATGTACATATCATTCTCTTAAAAGGGTTCTGCAAAATAATGCCTCCACATGAACAAATCTGATTCAAGCACATTATTTAAGAAACGTGTGAGAGGATGATCAAAGAATATTCTAATATCAGATAGCCAGAAAACACTCCAGTTAGGTAGAATAGAATAGCTATAATCTATAAATGCTGAAAATTAGCAGGACTTGGGATGGGATGAAATGCACAAAGGAGGCCAAAATGGAAAAAAACCCAAACCTAAAATGACAGACATGTGCCTTTTTCTCTCTTTTATGTACTTAAATACAGTTAATCAATTATGGTTACACTCACTTTGGTGTTTAAGTAATATAACACGGCCTTAATGCAACTGTGACTCTCAAACCTTTACATCATCATGTTTAATAGCTCAAGAACTGAATACAAATTTTCTCACTCAGGAAAATGATTTTGAAGGTAATTTGGATTTCCTAGTTTGACCACACACATGCAGCAGGCAATGGTGTGAGTTAGAAATCCTTGGCAGCTTTTCATTGCAAGGAGGGCCTTAGTGATGCCTACTGGTGTTTTTTATTAAATGTTAATTTTTCAATGGTATCTAGAGAGAAATGAGGAAGTATTCATATCCTCATATGAGCAAATATTTTGTCTTTTTCCAACACTCTAATACACCCAGCCTATGAATGAAAAAGAACATCATAAACTGCTATTTTTGGCTCAAGGAGAGGATGTTTTTGAGACTAAGTCCTTGCTCATTATCCATAACTAAATCCACCTTCCATAAGATATCTTATTGAACACTGTCATTTAATATTTATGATGCTCCAGCACATGCTCAAAACATGGAATTTATGTGGCCACACCAAAATCTGCATTGTTGCAGTTCTTTGCCAACTTTGCCTACAAAGAGATGTCTCCTGCTGCAGAGCTGGAGTTTCTGGCATAACATACAATCCAGCCAACGTAGCTACATTATTCTTTTCTTACGCAGTACATCAACAACGCTATACTAACTTTTAAAAGTCCTAAATGCACTACTTGACTCTGGAGTCGTAAAAAAAATATTATCTTGAAAGAGGCTGTTTCTGTATCTGGTAAGTGGCAACAGAGCTTCAAAATACACTTAGGCACAGGCAAATTAAAACTTACAGACTGCTTCAATGCCCCTCTGTAATAACTACTTCTTTGCCTACTCCAGTCATCTAGATCATTGTCTTACTAGGCACAAACAGGCAACATACGCTGCACTTAACCTCATTCTATGCCTCCTACCTGCACAACTAAATACAGAGGGCTTGCTTAGAGCTGCTGCTGCTGCCTCTACATTCATGAGAAGGATCAAGGTGATAAGATCATTGCCTTTCTCAGAAGCAAAAGCTGCCTTTCACATCCTCCTCAGCAGCATCAGAAGCAGGAGGCCCAGTTTCTGAGCTCTCAGCTGGCCATTTGTTCCAGATACTTGTTTTGATACAGCTTTTTTGTTGTTCGGTCTTCACTCTTGGTTTGGCCAGATTCACATTTACATTGCTGAGAAGCCTGTAATCAGCACAGAAAGGTCAAAGTGGAAAGGAAGAGAGAACAGCACAAATACATGCTGCAGCTCATCAAGGGAGTGAGGCCATACTGAGTGCGCTGAGTGCTGCTTGTGGAGGAGAGAAAGACAAAAGAAGGCAATGGTATTTCCACCCTTCCTCTGCCACTCAATGCCATTTTAGTTCTTCAAACCAGCTGCCGACTCATGCAGGTATTAATGCTATCCACATTCAGTAAGTAAATGTCCAGCAGACAAAGGTGAGTAAGCACAAGGTGACTCATGTGAGCAATGTCTACAGCCCCAGCAGTCTCCATGAAGATATTCAGGCTTTTATGATATTACTGTGACTATTTGTCAGATGAAACCTAAACTGAGATCGGTTTGAAATTTGATGCAGCAGTGCCTCAGCATGTATCTGTCAGATTTAGAAAAAAATTAAAATAGGAAGGGTCAGTTAAAAAACTGTCAACACCTTTGCATTCCCAAATAAGTATATTTTAAGTACCTCTTTCGTCACAACACGTGCTTAAAATGTACATAGATTCACAGCATCTTTCTAAAGCCTTACAAGATACTTTCTCTTTACCAAAAATACCTCACTTCTTATAACAGTAGTTTGTTTTGTTAGTATAATGTAATCCCATAGCAGAAATGAAAACTTTGCCAAGGCAAACATGCTCATGATCACCTTATTCATAAACCTGAAAGGAACATTCTGTCTATGATCAAGATTCAGACCAGCACAAGGCTACTCCAGCTGCACAGATAATTACAGGCTCTGCAAAATTTGCACATGGTAGCTGTCAGAGGACTTACACCAGCAGGAATGAACATGGGCAGACATTTCTGTTAGGGCTTACTTGGGCATTTTCTCTACAAAGTTCTTAATGCAACACTTTAGAAATAACAAATTAAAAACTGCTACTTCTTATCCTATTAAATCCTTTCCCCAAACTGCTATTATCATTACATTATTCTTTTATGCTCCACTGATACTTTTTCAATTCCGTAACACTTTAGAAGATTAACACAAACTCTACCCAAGGAAAAATCACATATGCCCAAAACATTTCAAGAAAAGCCCAAAAATTAACACTTTCAAAAGATGGCAAAAATCAAGAAGGAAGGGTACAATTTTCCAAACAAATGACTTGCTGATTTACAACTGCATAGAGATTGATACATGTTTTGCAAAAAAAAATATGGGGATGTTCTGGCCATAGAAAGGTCTTTGAAAACCACTGGGATAAAAAATTTATCCATCAGTGGTAAACTGGCTGTTTTCTTTATGGGATCAGACCAAAGGCATCACAGTATCTGCCACGCTGGCTAAGTAATGATACAAACTCTTTGCCTTCAACTCCTTTGGCAGCACTAAGCTACATAAAATTTGCAAGCTCTGCCATGCGTTTAGTGCAGCACCTGAGCACGGCTTAGGTCACTCGATCTGAGTTGATCTCATCACCATCAGGCAGCACTTCACACACTCTCAACAGCAAACTGGTCCAACCTGCTCCAAGAGCCATCTGGAGGGATTTTTGTAAATTGCATGCCTGTTCATGCGGCAGCACATCAAGGAATACACAAGTCTTCTTCTTTTTTTTGCTGGATTTCTTTCAAATAATTTGAAGTGCACTTACTCGTGTCATAAGTAATAATGCCAAAACAATCTAACTACCTAACAACAGTCTGTGAACACTTTAAGCAACCAATCTTTCTAACTATATTCATTAAACTTTTCATAGGTGTATCAGAGATTTTGCTCTTCTGGGACAGAAGACTGGATTTCCATTAAGTCATTTTTTGTTTAGATGTTCTGTAAAATTGCATTTTATAACTGTACCCTCTAATAGTCTTCAGTACAGACCTTATAGACTACAGCTGCAGTTTAGTAATATTGATCGTTGCATGCAAGGGGAAGGACTGAAATCAGGATGCTCTCTATAGCTTCATTATTAGAGATCTAGGAAGAGAAAAAAAAAGTGCAACAGGAATTTTAAAACCTCTCTAGTACCAAATATTGGACAGAATTAAAAAAAATACCAAAACTACCATATGGAAAACATACTCCATTCCGGTTTTCTCTATTCAGGAACAGCAAAGCTACACCTCAAAAATACTCACCTCTTTGTGCCCATTTTCCTAGCCAAATTGTCTAAAGTAATTCTGTTCATGGCCTACTGGGGGGGAAAATCCATTAATTTTTTTAAGGTTCCCTGTGTTAGTGAAAAGAAGCAGTTCCTAATGGAGAGATTCCCTGGTGACTGCTTCCCTTCTTTTTCATAGATGAACAATCCCTGTGCCCAAACAATACCCAAGCAATTTCAAGTCTCTATGTAGGAAAATGGTATCAGGAGAGTGTTTAAGTACTGTTAACTTCTGGGGGCAGACAATGAAAAGGAGAGTGATCAAATTAGACCTCCAGAGAAGAATGTCCTACAGGAGACAGCAATGCTGATATCCCCCTTCTAGTTAACAGGGAAGCATGCTGGAGTTCCATTCATCAAAACCAGGAAACTCTGGGAACCACACCAGTTTTCCTCCAGTAACAGCAGTGGAAAGAAGAAACTTTAGCTTCATAAAGATACTGCAGAAACATGACCCTCTTCCAGTTTTGTTGCAATTCAAAAGACAGAGTTATCTTTCTGAAAGTATTAGTTCCATGCTATGCAGGATCTTCTTGAATGGTGATGTTGCTTCATTTGTCATCCAAATAAGCCAACATTCCTTTCTGCAAGAGTACTTTCATGACTGTCATGTACAGGACCATATTCTTCCTTCCTCTTCTGTTTGGCACCTGTGCTACATCAGCCACTGTCTTTCTTTGTCCTCTCTCAGGGCCTTTCCTTCTTGTAGTCTGCAATTTGTTCACTATGTAAAAATCTGACACTTTTTGGACATTTCCCAAAGTCCTTTTCAGGAAAAAAAATCTGTTATGTTCAGTTTACAGGAAGCAGATACTGATTTGAAGCTATTTTCAGCAGTAAAGTATACTTCTTTTTATACTTTCAGGATCTTGCATTGAAAAGAGATATCTGAGACAGCTCTGCATTCTAAATCAATCAAAACCAAACACATGCTGGCCTGATCAGCTACTTCACAGGAAATCCATAAAGGCAACTTACTCCTACTCACGTAACATCACAGCACACTGTTGTGTCATTAGCAGCATAAATTTCAAGAAGCATAAGTTCACAAGTACCAGCAGCAGTTCTATTCCAGTGGCTACCAGGAGAGTCCTAGAGACGCTTTCAATGATAAATCTTGCCAGAAACCTTAGGATTCTACAGTTATTTTGTATAAAGTCTTGAGAGCTGTTTCTAGGAGGTTACTGAATTTCCGGTCACAGAGGGAATATCACTGCCTTGAAAAATCATTAACAGCTGCAGTCAGAACTTATTTTCTTTCTTGAACCAGTGCTATTTCAGACACTCAAACCCCTTCATATTTTCTACTGCATTTCTCAAGTTCACACTCTAATGCGCTGTAACATCTGCTTTGGAAATGTGTGAAGATAACCCATACGAAAGCACTCTTAGCAGAAAATTTTAAAGGAAGACTATTTTAAAAATAGTCTAGATGGGGAATAACGAGTGAGTTGTTGCTTTAAGTTCATCTGCAGCTCAGAGGCTCCCTGGCTTCAAAGTCACACATCTTACCTGAAAGATAGGGGGAGGGATATTTATAATTGCCTTCCAGCTCCTGTTAAGTACACACTCACAGATACTGGGGGTGGGTTTTTCTCCTGTTTGGTACAGCAGTTGATTCAGCGTCTCCTTGATACAACCACACTTGCAGGAATGGATATCACACTCTATGCTCCCCAGCTGTGGGATAAATTTGGTCAGTAAGCCTAGGGATGCTTTGCAAGAGAATAGAGAGTATGTTGTGAAATAGAAGGGTAGAAACGAATAGGTCCTAACTTAGTTTGGTAATAGAGCGTGCATCAAAAAGAGTGGGGATGCTGTTGGGAATACTGGGTTGGGACTAGTATGAGAAAACTGGGGCAGTAAAGTTCTCTGCCTGACTGATAGATATTTTCTTTGTTCTCAAGTCATAGCTTCTCAAATTTTGCCATACACAAAGTCAATGAAGACTCAGTTTTCCCTATGATTACGTATTGAACTTCAGCTGCATTTTGCATTAAAATTCGATGGTGAATGAGAAATTTCAAAGGAAAGACACAGACAGAAGAAAATCTCTTTGATAAGCCAGTCAACAGAGTGCCTCAAGAGTCAAGTTATAGAAAATGTGAAATTTCAGACAATGCTGCAAAACTTCTTTCCTTGTTTTTTAATTTCAAGATTACAAGAAAGTAGGATTCTACTCACCCTTTCATTCAAAATTTACCCAATTTGATGAGAAAGGTGAAAGAAACCCAATATACAGTACCTCATGCTGTATAAATGCAAAAGGCACATCACCTTTCCCATTCCAGCATTACCCATCTGAAAATACAGCTGTTTAAAAAGTGAGTCTCTGGTTGTTTTGATCACCTTTTTTCAGAGGAAACAAAGTAAACTGAAAAAAAAAAGAACAGATAATAATGCTCCTGTGAGATTTTCAAATTACAGCATTACAGCAATTGTAATATGCAAGCTGGACACGATCATTTGTTCTGACCAGGAATTCCATACACATAAGGACTCCTACAATGTCTTTCTCTGCAAGAAGTCTATTCTTGAGCATACACATGAAGGATGGATTGATGAGCCTTCTCTATTTTATAATAAACTGTCGAAACACTTGAAAATATTGTCAAAAACAAGGGAAAAACATAATACAAGGACAAAGGAATATTTTCTTCTTCTACCCAGCATACTAGATTAAATCTTGCAGAGCTGGAGTTCGTTTCCCCATAGCAGACCTCATGAGGTTGTGCTTTGCATTGGTAGCTAGAAAGGTATTGATAACACACCAGCAGTTTGGCTACTTAACCTCCTAAGATGGTAAAACAGCAAAAGCATACTTAGGATTCATGGATCTTTGTGCTTGCAGTGGAAAACCTGCTTGGCAAAATTTAGCCCCTTCATTTTCCAAGTCATTGCAGTAATCATCACCAAGTACTAAATTCCTAAAACATCCCCAACTGGATTGTGAAGGTGCGATGCTTCAAACAATGTTTCTATCGTCACAGTATGATGAGGAAACCACTGTGAATTATAATTATTCTTACTTACAATTAAGGAGTAATCATAAAAATGTATTATCTGCACTAATACGAGGCTTTTTGAGGAGAAAGAATAGGCCTGTCTCCATGTGCTTCATTCAGAGATGAGTATTCATCTGAATAATTTCAATTTTAAAGTTTAGTTTTATGATTGCATGTAGAACAGTTGTATTTGTCAAAATTATGCTCTATGGCTGATATTATCACAGAACTTAAAGGGCTACATTATTTTACAGGGCTCAAGTACCATGCTTTTTTATGGTTCCCAGTAAAGCTATTTATAAAAATAAATCTAGTTCAAAACTATAGGTTCAGAAAACAAAAACATTTAATGCCATTCAAAAACTAGATTACACATACATCTTTATTGGAAGAAACCCCTCAACCAGGTAACTTATCAGCAAAGGGAGAAGAGTTGTCAATACTGTTGGTGATGCAATGGAACGTTTCCACTTCAGTTGAAAGGGAAGTTAACGAAGCAGTTTTTTGGCTGCAGTGGAGAGTTAACATACAATATTAACATTACTCAATTGTTACTATTTTATATTAATAGTAAAATTACAAAATTATTAAAATATTCTATTTTAGATTGAACCTGATTTTTTTATGCCACCAGTCTCTCTGCAAGACTGTTTTCTTCTTCTAATCAGACCCACATCAGATCAGGAGTCTCAAGGTTGACCAAGGCAACACAGACACCACATTTATCCACTTCCTATTAATCTCTTCCATTTATTCTCTTCCCATTAATATAACTCTCCGTTTGATTTGGAATGTAGGGGTTTTAAACAACCAGTAATGGTCAAAGGGCCACTTTTAAAGGGCTTTATTTATCAAGGCTCCAGGAAAAAAAGACAAGTAAGAGCAAGCGCTGTAAACTCCAATCTTTTCTCCTTTTTGGGGATATTTTAGTTTAGGGATTTTCAGGTTCTTTTGTTTTGGAGGAAAATGTTTTGAGGCACGTCAGTCCTCCTCTGTAGACCACTAAGGGTTAGCTGAACATTTGTAACTAATCTATAGAGTTTGCCGATCACATGCTTTTAGCTCTTTTCCTTGCTAATAGACGGAAAACCCCAAGTGGGTGGAGGCAGTTGGTGGAAAAGAAGCTGAGAGTAAGATTTATGATTTTCAGAAAGCACAAAGTAATATATGACTTCAGCATGCCAGTACTAGTCTAACATTGCTCTTTCATAGTTGTCACAGTTACACAGGGCTGTAGTATGATTGGAAAAAAACCAACAAACAAAAAAAAAAAAAGACGATGATAATGATGATGGGTAAATTATTATGATCCATAGTTATCAAAGTTTGCTTTGAAGCACCTTGCAGTACATATGAAGAGATAACTAAAATTAGGCAAGATAAATTCAATCCAAAGTGACATATTTCTTTCTTCTCAGAAATTTTCATAATTTCTACATGAACGTGATTCTTGTCATCAGCACATTCCAATATAATGTGGAAAGAGAGACTAAATTTACAAGGGAGATATTTCAATTTCAGTTATGGGCAAATGAAACAAGAGCTTATATGGTAAATTAACTCACAATCATATGAATTCTTCTGTCTCATATAAAGACTTTGTAAGAAATACAGTAAATCTTATTTAACTGTCTCTCGGTGAAGTTTCACCTCGGGCTTGATAGCCATTAAAACTTTGACATAAAACCAATGAGGAAGTGTATTCTTTCTTATATGCTTTTAAAGATATTGGGAATTTCACAAGTTTGTTCAATGCTTGAAATTTTGCCCTACAGGTAGTTCCTCTACAATGATGTATTCTGTATAAAAAGTAGCTGTGGTTGGATATTTATTTGTACAATCCATCAATGCTCTCCACATAATCACCATACTAAACCTTGTTCTAGAAAATGGTATCTAGCAAAACCATCATGTATGAACTTGTTTTTCCAACATATATAGAAAGGCTATTATGAACACCAACAAGAGAAAGTGATGTTTCATAATGAAGATTAAATTAGAAACCTGGAATTCACTCACATCTATGAAATATTACTTTTTAGTGCAAAGGAAAATTTAGGGTATTTCAAAGAACAAAGTAACAATGTGGTACTCGTTCTAAAATACATGTTAAATGCCTTAAGTTATCATTACCCTTTGTATCTCTTGGCTTACACTCATCTGACCTAATCCTTCTAGAAACAAGCACCTAAAGGCAAAGACCAAGTCTATGTCTCTTGTGGCAGACCTTAAAGAAATGACTAAAACTAATAATTAGATATAACCAGACATTAAATACCCCTTGAGGTGTCTGCATGGTCTATAGTTTCACTGCCCAAGTCTACATTGATCCAGTGATCTCAGTATTAAAGTAGCATTAAAATATTAGCCTAAAGACAATCAAAGATTGCCACACATCAGTAGATAACTCTAGGTAAAGTTCAGCAAGATTTCTTTCCTATCTGCCAAGATAACATAACAATAAAAAAACTCTTAACATTGAGGCAAAACCACATCAGATGTTGTTTTACCGTCATTATTACAACTTGCTTTCCAAAATTAGCTTAAAAGTGTTCACAAGAAGAAGCACAGTTTCACTGATACAAATTCTGAGATCTGGTAGTATGCCATTCACACGTGTTTTCTTTGTTGTTGAACCCATTCATGGCTCCTGTTTTTATCACTTTAAATCCTAAATATTCATGACAGGCACAGCAGGCCCATCCATACACTTGTCCATTCACAACTGCATTGAGTTACAATCTTTAAAGACGAACCAGAAATTTCTCTGCTACTCGTCTGATATTGTGAGCTAAAGAAACCCATTAGGAAACTCCCAAGTTCTCTTCACCCTTTTAGGATGTCTTTTCCTTTTGCCCAATCTCTTCATCGTATGAACTTTTGTCTTAGCACACACACACCATAGTTCTCTATGCTTTTGAGAGAATAAGCTTTCATATACCTGTTGAGAGAACAAGTCTTCATAAGCCTATTGGCATGGAAAAATTATTTCATGTCACAATCACAGAGGTAAATTGTTGGAGTCCAAGGCACGCCTCTGGCTGCCATGGGAGGTCAGGACATGCCTCGGGCTGTCCTGGGTGGTTGGGAGCCCCGGCAAGGGGGTCCCAGACCCCAGTAAAAAGCTCAGAATAACACTGTCTTTGACCTTAGCCCATGGGAAAAGTTACCAACACTGCAAGAATCAGTGCAAACCACCAGAGTGTAAAAATGAGTAGTACTTTAGTATTTTACAAGGTTAAAAAGTAGATTTTAGGATTTTTAATATGAGGACGAAGGGTTTAAGATGAAGGATTTTGGGCGTTACCCTGTTCTTCCTCTTCTTCTCCTTCTCCTCCATCTTCTCCAGTAGTTGTGGCATAAGACGATTGGTAGAATGAAAAAGAGGTAGAAATTACGTGTCTAGAATAGGTGCAAATTAATTGGTATAAAATAGTAAATAATAAATACGTTGTGAAGAATGGTTGGATCTTGGAAAGGGTACAAAAAGGACAGGGCCGGCCCAAGACTGGGAAGTTCCCACTTGGTTTTGGCTGGCATCAGACGTGCAGCCGGAGATCAGAACAAGTTAGAGATAAGAAGAAATAAACATCTTGAAACAGCATCTGCAGGCGTCTCTCATCTATTCGGACTCGAGGTAAAACTTCCCAGAGGTGAAGATAAGAACCGACACTTGTGCGGAGTGCTGAACTCCCACAGTAAATGACACACTAAAGTAAAGGACATTTGAGGTGGGATCTTTTTCCTGGATGATTTTTTCGGTCATGCTGGTATGGCTTCTCATCTTGCTGAAAAAGCCAATCATTTCGCCTTCACCTGCTCCTCCAGCTCCAAGAATAATGTCCTTCATTTATGTATACAAAGTCAGTTTTACTTTCTCTCAAGCCCTTGTGTCTTATTCCCCTACAGTATCATGGGATTTTCCAGTTCCTAAAACCTGAATACCACAGCTACAGAGCCCTAGTGAAAATATGGTGCAGATTGCCAGCCCAGGAGAAGTAGTGAAGAACAGCCTGGGGATAGGAATTGAATGCCTCCCGTGGACAGCATTTTATCCCACAGAAATACGTACCCCTCATGTGACAAACTGTAAGGGAACAAGTGACTTAGTCTCCTTGCTTCCAATATTCAGTCCATGGCTTCTTTGTGAGTGTTCCCAGCCACCCTACCAGTTTCTGTAAATTCAGACATCAAGAGAAACAAGCCACAGGAGAGCACAGATTTGCAAGTCCACATAATCTCATCCAGTATAAGGAATGGGGAGTGCTATTATATACAAATAAATGCAGTTTCAGTTGGTATTCACAGGGATTTATGAGATTTATGACTAAAAGAGGAGAGTGCTTAAGCCTCTGAAAGTTGATTAGGATGTTTTCCTCTCTGTCTAAATCACACTGCTCACCAATCAGACACTAAAACAACAGATGCAAAGACAACCAAAAATCTGTGACGTTTACCTGGAAATAAATATCGTGCTATGTACACTATAGCAGCTCAAAAACTGTCTTGTACATCCATGCAGCAAGAGCAGAGCAGACTCTGGAGGACATAAAAATTTGTTCTCCATAAGAACCTAAGATCCAAGCCTGGATCCATGATGTGTTGAATGTCTTTTGGGCCCCTCACAACAAGAAAAACATTGAGGTGCTGAAACAAGTCCAGAGAATTGAAACATAGCTGGTCAAAGGTCTGGAGCACAAGTCTTATGAGGAGGAGTTGAGGGAGCTGGGGGTGTTTATTCTGGAGAAAAGGAGACTCAGAGAAGACCTTAACCCTCTCTACAACTATCTGAAAGGAAGTCGTAGTGACATGGGGGTCATTCTCTTCTCCTCAGTCACAAGTGACAGGAAGAGAGAAAACAGCCTCAAGTTGCATCAGGGATTGGAAAAATTTCTTGATGGAAAGGACTGGCAAGCACCTGATGCTCAAAGAGCAGCAAGGGAGAAAAGACTTTCTTCCTGGAGTCAGTCTGGTTTCTAGATGTCTAAAAAGATTGAAAACGCAGAGGCAGAAGAGAGGCAATCCTTTTCTTACAATAATGGGAGGTACAGAGCATGCTGAACTCTTTCTGACATGAGAAAGTGCCTGTGATCCCCATACAAGTAGTCCCTTCTGATTTAGAGTTCTTCCTTATGCAACATCTTACCATTTCCAGGTCTCTCATATCTGATAATGCCTAGGAAACAAAGCAGTACCTTAACAAACAAGAATCCAAGCAGCTTTTGGAAGACAGGTGGATCTTGACCAAAACCCAACATGAGAGCACCCATAAGAACTGCAGAAGTTCTGATGTAACCAAATACATTGTTAAGCTCTACAGAAGCAGGAGAAATTTGAACTATAAATAAAATCAGTAGGAAAATTGGGGATGTAACAGAGGATGCATACAGATTTCTGTCTATTACTAAGAAAAAGAACTACCAATTATTTTTACATTCAATGGCTGAGATTCTAGTATTGGTCCACAGGCACCTCTTAACTTCCAGTCTCATCCAACGTTTCACAGACATTAGTAGGTAAGTCACTGCCACTCAGAAGCAAGAAGAGTAAATACAAAATGGAAGTTTAAAATAATTTCATGTTTTATTTAATGTTACTTTTAAAGACATTTTAGGTTACTATCTCAATTGGTATTCACCATCAACTGCCAGGGTTTGATCCCAGCTCAACATAAAAACACTCCACTATAGAGGTTATCACAAAGGGACTTAGCTCGCTAAAATCAAAATCAGTGAAAGTTTTGCCATCAAAGTTGTTGGATGCATGCATGTATAATTATACACTAGTAACACTGTATTCACCATCAAATAAGGGATTCTTTCAGTAGGGAGAATCCTCTTTCAGTAGGATTCTTTCTTGTTTTCCAAATTATAAGACTAAAATTCAGTATATATAGGCCCAAGGAAAGACGGTGTTTGGAGAACAAATGCAACTGAAAAAGATACTAGGATATTTTGGCTTTGGCTATGAAAAAAACCATAATCAATGAGATCAAAGGCAGCCTAAATAAATGTCATCCCTCTTATGGCATTATGTCTACAGAGTGGTGTCAAAATGTAGAGCTTTCCAACTTTTTTTACCTACTATACATACTTCTGTAGCACACCTACATACCTAAAGAAAGACAACCAGTTTATTTTACAGAGATCTCTCAGTATACTTGAGAGAGTATTGTTCTTTACTATTTCACCACAGCTTTAGTCCCTAGATGTTAACAGTCAATCCCAGAGACAGACACACGCCTCTCAGGCATATGCATGCTGGCAACTTTCTCCTCACATCTGCCCAAACAAAAGAGAATTACTTTTCAGGCAGAGAGACAGCCAGATTGCACAGCATTTCCTAAATGCCTTTAAAGGACTTCTTATCTATGGTAACATGTAATCAACCCAAGAGTAAAGCAGACTCTACAATTCATGTGTCTTTCCCACTTTGTTTCTAGCTCAAGCAGCAGATGTTGTCACTACTTTCTCCAGTAGATGCCCTATTTCTTGGAAGACAAGGAGAGGAAAAGGGCAGACTAGATAAACATGCACCTTTTAAGCACAGTAAAGCTTTAGCTAATTAAAGAGTTCTAAAGAATACAGCTGCTTGTTTATAATTATAATGTTTCAAGATAATTAAAAACTAAGTCCTTTTGGAGCAGACCAGCTTCTTCTTTGCAGTTGCAAAAAGTAAGAAACACACAGTAGAGAAAATTAAACTGATCCACAGCCATCTACAAACAGATCTATTCTGTCTGTAAAATTGTTTTTGAGATATTTAGATCCCTCCTTGAAAACAAAGTAATTGTCTTTCAATCCCCAAAGATGATTCATTTTGGAAGGTGAGTACCAGAAAATATCAGCTGAAACCCACACTGAGAAAGAACATTAACTCTAGATATTAGAAATGTTAACGCCCTTGGAGACTTTGCTAAAGTTACTGCTTCCAGGTGCACAGATCTTCTCATGGCCCTTTTTCACAGTTTCCTTTTCCATTAAAAATAAGTATTTCTACATCACTGTCACTGTACATGGAGATTTATAAAACACAGGAGTACACAAGCCATACTACAGACACCTAACATTTAACAAAACAAAACTGAGCACAGGATTATAGCATCTACTTTCTATATTACAGGTATTGGATCCTAGTAAATGAATGCATTCGCACAGACTAAAAAAGTGAAATTGGAAAAAGCAGCAGCTTATCATGCTGCTTTTCCTGTTTCCACATCACCCCTACACAACAACAGGAAGACTGTCCAACACATGGAGCTGACCTAAAGCCAGTCTTGGCAGCAAACACAGGACTGGACCACCATCCCTGCAAGAGGGAAGCGCAATTCACCAGCTTGCATGCACACTATCCTTTCTTTCCGTAATAAAAGTTTCCAGATATAAAGATTTGCAGCAAGAAGTTCCCAGTCCACTGGCAATTTCTGGCTTCTGCAGCAGCAGTTTGCAGCACTGGATTGTGTTAAAACCTGCAGTGCCTGCATGTAAACTGGCCTAGCTTCTGCCTAAAGATGAGGCATTATAGTGACCCCAGGATTTTGTGCCTCTAGGACAAGTTTTACATTTTCTAGATGGTTATGGTTATCTTTCAGTCGCAGATTGCAACTCTGTAAGTTCACAGTTGGAAGGTCTAAAAGCAAATGAGTCAATGGAAAGAAAACCTGTGACTCACTGCAAGCAGTGAAATGAATGGACAAAGCATATAAAGGCCAAACTCAAAGAACCACTTTGCTATATAGTTTAGATACTAGCAGTAATGTCTCAGGAACAAGAAGATCTGGGAATTTTACAAAATCATGCAGTTGAGTGTTTAACTTCCTTCATTTAAGGGAGGAAAAGCTAATCGCAAACAAATGTAAGAGGTTTCAGGACCTTGCCTAAAGCTGCTTCAATAGTTTGGTTACTACACTTAAATGCTTGCAAAGCTTCACTTAATTGTTGCTTCAGTCTTCCACAATTCTTGAATGCAAAAGTCTATGTGATCAGAAATGATGTTATGCCAATTCATAGCCTTTTTTTCTTAACCTCTCCCAAAGTCAAAATACAAAAATACAACTCTGTTAGGTAGGTGGTAGATACCTCTAATAAACAATTACGCCCCCAGCTTTTAAAATCTGACACTTTGTAGTTTAATTTGATGCCTTTAGGGTTCTTTATTATGTGGAATAGGGAATATTCACATCTTTTTATAGTAACTCATTATTTTACCGGCCTCTATCTTATCCCTACCAGCTGTTTACTTTCTTCATGTACAGAAGCAACTTTGTGCCTTTGTTCATCATTGTTGATTTTATTTTTAAGTTATTGTTCAAATGTTCCCTTTTATCTAAACTGCGGTTTTCATGATACGGAATCATAACTAAATTATATATTGACATGGTGGGTTTTTGTGGTGCTCTCAACTAGAAAGGAGAGAAAAAATATTCTATTTTATTTGTCTAAAACACTACTAAACAACACACAAAGATGGATAATACAAGTTCAGGAGAAAAACCATCACTTAGAAGACAGAAGGAAAAGAGGGTTCAGAAGGTAAATGTCTTGCTTAATTTAAGTGTAATTATAAAGATCTACAATATGCCTGAGGAGACATTACATTCTGTAGGACAAAACATCTTATTCAACCTTACAGGCTAGATTTGCAAGTCGAATTTAGGCATTGTAATATCTAGATTGTAGATGGCTGCTGCCCAGTTTCTTTTATGTTCCTTTTATGTCATATATAAGTAGAATTTATAGCCTAAAAAACTATCTTTATTGAAAATAATACATTCATTCAATCTGCCATTCAATGTGTTGGAATTGCCAGGAAAGGAACGAGACTCTAATCCCTCTCAGAAAGAAATTTTAAAGGTCTAACCATAGACTAGAGAGAGGTATTGTCTTCTGTGTGGGATTAATGGCTGCAAATCCATGTGCCTGTGACAAGCCGTACAGTCTCTTTCCTCTCTGAGGAATTCACTGCTGCAAAATGTTGTGGATAACTGAGGCATATTAAAATCCAAAAAGAAATTGGACAAATACATTGGGAAAAAAGTTTAAGTGGAGGCAAAAAGCCCAAACTCATACTTCTTCTGGGCCAGAAAGTCTATGCTGGAAAAATATATTGAGGAAGTATCACCACATTTGCCCCTGCCTTTTAAAATTTTTTCATAAACACTGACCATTTTCAGAAGCAGAGCACACTGAATAACAGACTATTACAATACTTGAAATTATAAATGTATCCTCAAAAGTTTTAAAGTCTTCTTGGCTGAAGAAATGGCACTAGAAAAGAAAAATCCCAAGGAGGATGGAAAAAAGACAACCTCATACAATTGGTTCTTAGATGCCTTCAGAATACCTAGGCAATTTGTTTAGAAAAGTTTAATGATTGCAGCTTCCAAAAAAATTGGGCAAGATCATTGCATAGAAGACATTCTGTGTTGGTTTCAGCTGCAGTAGAGTTAATTTTCTTCACAATGACTGATATGGGGCTGTTCTGGATTTGTGCTGAGCACAGGGTTAATAATACAGAGATATTTTTGTTATTGCTGAGCAGGGCTCATACAGAGCCAAGGCCTACCGTGCTGTTTGCACTGCCACGATGGCGAAGAGACTGTGGGTGCATCAGAGACTGGGACAGGACACAGACAGGACAGGTGACTCTGGCTGACCAAGGGGATATTCCAGACCATATTACATCATGCTCAGTACATAAAGTAGGGGGAAGAAGGCAGAACTAGGGGACATTTGGAGTTTGTCTTCCTAAGCAACCACTACATGTGATGGGGTCCTGCTCTCCTGGAGATGGCTGAACACCTGCCTGCCCATGGGAAGCACTGAATGAATTCCTTGGTTTGCTTTGCTTGAGTGCACAGCTTTTGTTTTTCCCTGTTAAACTGCCTTTATCTCAACCCATGAGTTTTCTAGATTTTACCCTTCTGATTCTCTCCCCCATCCCACAGGCAGGGAAGCAAGCAAGTGATTCATGGAACTTGGTTCATTAGTGGTTAAACCATGACACAATCTGAAGAGCTGCTGAAATATTCAAAGAAAACATTTATAGGAATGAAGACCAGAAAACTGCTGCTGAAGTCTCAAACGGTCTATTTGAAAATAAAGCAAGCAAACCCAGTCTGGTTCACATTTAAGTCAGACATTTCAGAGCACTGAGGTCAAGTTGGTTTTATTCACATTTTTTTCATAAAAATAATGAGTCGTGTACATGTACAGATCTGGACTTGTGAAGTATCCTTTCACAAAAACAGGCACAACACAGAGATCAGTAAAGGGGTTTTTTTCTGTTACTGTTCTTTTCTGTTCGATGTTTGCTAGACATCTGGAATTCACACTAATTTGCTGTAACACCTGCAGAAGCTGTTTTATTAGCTAGCTAAGAGCACTGATCTACTGAATCTCTCACTTGAAGTGTCCTCCAGTGCAACTCGCTGGCTGCAGACTAATTAGTATGTATGTCAGCACATCAGCAGCATGGATGAAGAGGGCACACTGACCTAAGCTGCAAGCCAGCATCACCATACAGATATGTCTGGAGAAACAAAGCTCAGATCACCCACCCTTCAAAAAATCAACACCCTTTTGTCTCTGCCCGAAATTGTCTGCTTATTCTTTAAGGCAGAGAGAACAGGTAACAAGTATCTTATTCTGCCTCATTTTGCATTTCTGTCAGCACACAGGATTCAGTAATCACACAGTTCATTAGTGAGCCAGAACCAGCTTAACAGAAAACAGTCAAATGTGCCAATGCTGTTCTCTCCCTGCCAAATTCCCTCTGTGGGAAAGGCAAACCGCTAATATATTCCCTGTCTCCTATCGATCTGGGCCCCAAAGAAGTTGTGGAGCATTGGGTTAAATTTATATCCTCCTAGATAAATTGTAATGAATATTATGCAGTACTAGGAACAACTTGCAGAGTTGCGTAAATTACTGTGACTTTTACAGCCTTATTTTTTATAGTTCAATGTCAAGAACAGTAACAATATAGTATATCACTAGAAATAGAAAAACTATAATTAAAAATTGCTGGTGACTATTTGTCCACAAATGCAGCTATGGTGCAAAGGTAAGTACCATTAGCTCCATCACAGGCTGCATTGCTCCACCTACATGTAACAAAAACAGTCTATTTCCCTCTCTTTACAAATGCATGTAAGATGCGTCTAGCATCAAAATCCTAAAAAAGGACCTTTGTCTTTGTGCCTTTATTATTGTATTTGAAAGACAACATCAGGATGTCATTTCAAGTGGCCAGACAGTAGTTCTCAGTCAGAAATCAGAGAATCATTTACCCTCTTCAACCTTTGCTTTTTTAACCTTGTCCACAAAAAAATACTTCTCTAAAAGTCAAATTTTTCCACAGGTGTAGAGACACCAGTGCAGATCAGATTATCTTTGCAAGGATGTTCAGATTATCTTTGCAAGGATGTCCAGAAGGCAGAAAGAAGATTAAGTCTTCCCCACACTTACCAGTAACTCCCACTTTCAGTGAGAAAGCATAGCAAGCACAAGTATGTCTCCAGCACTATGCTCTTTGAGAAACATCTTAACTTCTTTTTCCTCCTTTCTAACCCCTAAAAATTTTGGTTTCTGCATTTCTCTCCATTGTTAGCCAACAAGGACAAGTTTGCTCATTTCAAAAAGCTGAAGGCACAAGAGCTAAGATTGTTCCATGTGTCAAATGAAAATTAGAATTTTTCTTTCATGTAATACACTCTAAAAAAGGTTTGTCTTCATTCAGAAATTAGCTCCAAGGAGCTACAAAAATATTAGGAATCTGGCTTGATTTAACACACTTCTTTCCTATTGAATATTAGCTTTATTACTGCAGCTGGCAACTGAGACACTTTTCACTGATATGTGGTTTGACCTCATCTTGCATCAGGCAAACTAGTGATCTAGAACAAATTCTGACAGGCAAGACATAACCTCAAGATGTACAGTATATTACATTATTGCTCCCTGAGGCAAAAAAGGAAAAAAGGCTAAGTGACACATTCTTTCACACCGCCAAATGAAAGCAAAAATGTTCACAACGATTGAGCTAACCAAAGAAATCTGCACTTTAGATCTATTCAAAAGTTTCTAGAGATCTTCTTTGGAAAATAAAATTATATTTTTCTTTTTTAAGCATAAGGGTTTCTGAGGTAAAATTACTCTGGCACTTAAAACTTCAATCCAGAAAGGCATTGGTTTCATTTTAAGCGCAGTTTACCACTGGCTTAGGAAGTGCACACTTCGTTGGATCAGGACTTGCATGTGGATGCCACAGTCAGTTCTCCTCAATGGAAAGCACAGTTCACCAGTTTTTCCAGATCTCTGAAGGAAAAAAAAAATCAGTGAAAGGACTTCCATCTTAAATAAGGGATGTAAGAACAGATGGGGCTTGAGAAAACAACCAGAGCTATTTAACTGAAAAAAGTCAAGTAAATAAGGTAAAGCATTACCCAGGTGCAGTCCCTATGACTGATCTTGCATCGAAATAGTTTACAAGGGACTAAGATTTCAATCTGACCTGAACACTAGCACTACTTTACCAGTCATCATCTAGTCAGTGACTGAGTTTCCAGGAAGCAATCAGGTATTCATTATGGCAATGTGTACAGACAGACACCATCGCCCCTCTTGCATTGCACACCGTATAACATATGAAGAGAGATAGGTCCTGCTAACATGGAATTAAGAACCTCACTGTGGCTGGAGATGGTGCACAAAAAGGATGGTGCAAATTACTCAAAATCCCACAGAAAAAAGGAGAATATTAGGTTAATTCTAGTTTACCCAGCCATGTGTCCTGATCCATCAAACAACAGTGCTTTTGTCCTGACTCTTCTCAGATGAAAGTTTTCACTTTCTTCAGAAAAAAACAAGGAAGCAGGAAGTTGTAATTCTTCCCCTTTCCTTCTGCTGTCACCCAAAAGATAATTCATTTAATGACAGACAAAGTGACAATGGATATACAAAATAAAAAATGAGTCTGCAAGGAATCTGCAGTCTATGAGTAGCCCAACCATTAACAGTGAATCTGGCCTTATGAAAACATTATAGACTCAAAACAAACTTGTCCAAGTGCTGTACAGAGATGCTTGGACAAACTCAAGAACTGGGGCCATGGGAACCTCATGAGGTTTAAAAAGACCAAGTCCAAGGTGCTGCAACTGGGTCAGGGCAACCCCTGGTACCAACACAGGGTGGGGGATGGACAGATGGAGAGCAGCCCTGGGGACAAGGACTTGGGGGCTGGACATGACCCAGCCATGTGCACTCCCAGCCCAGAAAGCCAAACGTGTCCTGAGCTGCATCCAAAGCAGCGTGGGCAGCAGGGGAGGGAGGGGATTCTGCCCCTCTGCTCTGCTCTGGTGAGACCCCACCTGGAACACTGCATCCAGCTCTGGGGTCCCAGCACAGGAAGGACATGGACCTGTTGGAGTGAGTCCAGAGGAAGCCACCAAGTTGGTCAGAGGGCTGGAGCACCTTTTGTATGAGGACAGGCTGGGAGAACTGGGATTGTTCACTCTTGAAAAGAATAAGTTTCAGGATGATCTAATTGCAGCCTTCCAGCACCTGAAGGGAATCTACGAGAAAGATGGAGAGACTGTTTACAAGAGCATATAGTGACAGGACAAGGGGCAATGGCTTCTAACTGAAAGAGAATAGGTTTAGATTAGGTATTCGTAAAAATTCTTTACTGTGAGGGTGGTGAGGCACTGGAACAGGTTGCACAGAGAAGTTGTGGATGCCCCATCCCTGGATGTGTTTATGGCCAGGCTGGATGGAGCTCTGAGCAACCTTGTTTAGTGAAAGGTGTTCTTGTCCATGGCAGGGTGACTGGAACCATATGGTCTTTAACATCCTTTCCAACCCAACCATTTTATGATTCTATGAAATCTTTTCATGAACAACTAGAGAACAGATGAAAAATAGGCTATAATTTGTCATCTTCACATTGCTTTACCAATAATATATCATCTAGTGAGTCTTAATGCTCCTCTCTTTAGTCCAGTTTTTACAGAAATAGGAAATTACACAGGCTTATATAACATGTATTATTTATTGTCTACACCTCAGGCAAAGGTAGCAGCATGGTGCCACAGCAGCCTCAGGCATTATAAATCCTGGAAGCTCCCCTCCTGGCCCATCTTCTGACGTTCTCTTCTGCATTGGCTCTGTGTGGTAAGACGGTGCAGGAAGCAAGCAGGGTAAAAAGCATATAGCGGTGGTAGTAGCAAAATATATTACCCTAGTCACCTCCTAGTTAATTGTGCAATGGAAACAATGTAGTTACTAGCACAAGAAAAAGGACAAGGACGCATGAAGAGGGGCAGGTAAAACTTGTGACAGTTCAGATGGGGAACAGCCTTTAACTGCTCTGGACTTGTACTCTCAGCTGTACCAGCACAACTGAGGTGGCTGGCACATGACATGGGGCACATGAACTGTTGGTTTTGGCTAAAATCAAATCTCATAGCTGCACCTCTAGAGGTCTGTGGTTTTCCCAGGGGAGCACAGAAAATCTGAGTCAAAGTTAGAATGGCCATCTCAGTGCCTAGACACCAGCTCATTAGAGCTTTTTTACAGAAGAAAAACAAAAACAAAACAAAAAAACCCCAAGCAAAACCAAACCAACAAACAAACAAAAACCACAACCCCAAACATCCCGTACTTTCTTCTGCATGATTCTCTTACTTAAAAGACTCATCAGTGCTACTCCAGGCACTAAGTTACATACTGAGAAGATCAGTTAAGTATGGACATGACAGATCCCCAGAGAAATGAGGGTTAATGTAACAAACTGTGATGTCTTGGAAAATACTTGGAAGAAACATATACAACTGTAGGACTTAAAATTAGGAAGTAAATAAAATGCTTACAACAACAGTAGTATTACAAACTGAATTCTCAAGTGTGTCCCATCAAGTTTCCCAAATCTCATCTAATTCACTACTATGTGGAGCTATCCAACATCTTTTAGAAGATTGGACTGGTACAGTGTTTTAGCTGTCTGTCAAATATTTGTCTTTGGGAACATTTAAAACACAAGCAGCAGTTTCATTGTCGTCAGTGGTATGAAAGGCTCTGTGAGTAAGGCTAGAGTGAAAGCTTTTTTGGCCTTCACTAATGAAAACGAAGCACAGGAAATCCTATTACTCTGCCACTCCCTAAAAGTCACCATGCCATTTCCTGTGTTGGAACACTATGTCAGAGTAAGCATGAACATCAGTCCTTGCCTCAGTTCCTAACATTTCTGACTGATGTTTCTCAAAATAGGTCATACCCCTACATTTGACTGGAGGATCACAGAGCCATGGTAGGCTCACTGAATAAATGTGAAATAGTAATACAAAGAGTGATTCCTAAGGTGACTGCATTCTAAGTGAGTATTCCTTTTTCTCTGTGAGAAGAAGCTGTTGGATATTACAGATGCACCTTAAAATCTCATCAGTTTGAGTAGGACTGACTTAATGTTACAAAGAATCACCCCTCAAACAATTACCCAACATCTTCTTACTTGCTTTTGCATAACTCTCTTTCTTAAAAGACTAATTTAAATTTGGTGTTAATTGGATATCATTCAATTTCTCATGAAACACCAAATTTTCCTAAGTTGGAAGAAAGTGGAGCAGTTTACAAAAAAATATATACATATATAATTTAAAAAATCTAAGCTCACATTCAGAATTCAGTTTATGCATATAGAAGACACATTCAAATCATAACAAGATAGTCTATTATGTCTGCCCATTTTAGAGTTTCCATTTTAAGAGGATTTCAAGAGATTTTAAAAGTGTCACTGTGTTAGATCACTACATGGTGTAAAAAAATATCAGCAATGAGAAAAAAAAAGAAGTTACTTCTGAGTTTTGTCTCCTGATTGTGAGCAAATAGACTGTCTTCATGGAAGTAAAATAGGGGTATGAAAAATATAATGCAGTTAAACTCTCATTTTTATAGTAGGAATAATGCACTGAAAGGAAGATCTGACAGCTGTGACAGAAGAGTCATGGTAACTTTCACAAGATGCCTATATAACTGAATTATTTATTAATTGGGTTATCTATCCATCTACCTATCCTAACCACTTATTCCCATTTTACAAATACTCAGTTTAAAGGCACAAACTAATTACAGAACTCAGGTGAAGGTTATGTCTTGTTTGTAAAGGATGCAAAATTTTCTGTAGAGGAAAACCAGGATGCGAGCTGAAATTGCCTTCTGTCAGTGGAGGCTGACTCTGTTTCTGATGGTATGTTAAACATACACAGCCTTACAAAGGGAAATAGTTCAGAGCCAACAAAATAATCGTCAGGGCATCAAATCTATTTAGCACAATAGACCAATAAACACAATTCTTGTGATTATACATCAGAAGCGAAGTCTACTGCTTCAACAGCTTAACAAACAGAAGGAAACAAAACCAAAAAAACATTTTCAGAATGCTGGTATATATTGCTCGCAGCACTGGATAACAAAAACAAGGCAGTTCATTACAGCGGGTTCAGTACAAACAAAAAACCATGGTCCATGGAGCCCTCAAAATAACATGTCGGAGGGATGAGACCAGCTTTTGTCTAACAGCAAATTTCAGTCTCAGGATGGTAGGAGTATAGCTGAAATACCGATAAACAAATGTTACTCTTATTCCTCTAACACTAAAGCTTGTGTCTAATTATTTTGTTTATTTCCACCTTGCGATTGCACTATGTACAAGCAATCAGGGATCGGCTCTGCTTCATGTGTATTAATTAATTTTCAGGAAATACTATGAACAAATTTTCATATCAGAACCGTACAGTAAACCTTAGCTTTTATGTTTTATTCATTTATTCAAAGCACCTTTGCCTAGTGCTTTCACTTGTGTCTGTAGAAGAGCACCTGTCATGGTCTATCATACAGATAGGAAGAATATTTCCCTCAATTATGGAATTCTTTCATTTCTGCTGGCATAAAAAGGGAATAAATTTCTTCCCTAGATTAGAAAATGCAGTTGCCATTAGTCTTACTGGAATATCTCAATCACAATCTCTTTTCTTACTATCGCTGGACTCCATTTACAGAAATGTGCTTTCAGAAAGTTGCTGTCAAAACAATGATAACACAGGCAGATACAGGGTGACCTTAGAAAGAGAGCAAGATGCAGTACAGCTCCTCTAAGGCATGATGCAGAATCTGCCAAAAGTAACAAAACACGCTGGGAAAGGATGTTAAAATGACTTGAGAGCACTTTGCAACCTTCTGATTCTCTGCTGTTCAGCAGGGATTAACAAGGACTTCCATAAATTAAACAGTTCTTGCTCTCAAATTCAGAGCAGTACCACCAAGCTGCTCTAACTACTGGTTTTTAGATCAGAGCCTACTCATGACATATGTTTCCAGCTCTCAACCCCAGCTCTGGCTCATCCCAAATATTGCTAGATGAGGTACCCACATAAACTGCCTTACAAGGACATTTGTCAGTCTGGCACAGGCTTCTGCATGCTGCCCTGAGCCTTCCAATTACTACATTCAAGCCCAGAGGAATTTACTCTTTCTTTCCATACTTCTTTTAGTGGCTACATCCCTGAGCAGATAGCCAAAAACAATTCACCTCTATCAAACAGACTGGCAAATTTTATCACTGACACTACATCGCCAGTGGTGGTAGACAGGTTGAGAATTGAAGTACTGACTAACTATTCCTTCTAACGCTCAGATATATTGGGAAACAGTGTAGGAAAGCCTACACAAATATATTTAACCAAAATGTTAACCAAAGCTAACCAAAATGTTTCAGTTAAGCTCAGCCTTCTGGCCAGCATCTTTGAAATACCCCCAACTAATTCCAATTACATATACAGAAATTAGCAATGAAGCAATTAATACTACGTTACACACTTAGCTTTCATAGTAATACCTGATACTTTGGTAAGTAAGAATACATTAATGCTCACAATAAAGCAGCATAAGAATAAATAGAAAATAACCCATAGCTTTCATGTGTGTTTAGGAGTCCTATTTACAAGAGCTATTTGCTCTTTTCTGGAAAAAGCAGCAATATTGTAATAGGCAAAAAGCCTTAACCTTGCTAACAATCTTGTTATTGCAAGTCTCTAACTTCCACTTAGAAACAAGATAAACATCTTATTAAGATAGTTCTGTCTCCTTTCTGATCTCCCTTCCCTGTGAGAATTTAGTGTTATTACGGCGTTGGTTATTTGGATTCATTAGCAGAGCTACATTCTGAATATCTTACAAAGAACTTTTTTAAGCTCAAATCACTTTTCTACCTGTAAGTGCCTATTTTTTGTGACACTTCTACAGATGTAGCCTCATGAAAGCTGGCAACAGGATATGAAGGAAGAATGAAGCCTATTTTCCCACAAAAGCAATCTGCTGTATCCAAATACAAAACTCACGAATCAGCTAATAGCTGGATATCAAAATTACCTCAAACAAAGCCAAGGAAAAGTATTTTATATTTTTAAAGATATCCTGAACCCAAAGGCTGCCCGGTGAAAAACTGATTCCTGAAATTATCAGTCAGTGATAAAAGCTTACCAGAAATATTTCCAATTTCAAATAATTTTAATCAGCTTATAGGAAACAGTTTCCTATAAAAGAGTAAGCTTAGTATAGTCCAAGATCCTTGATTCAGAGCATACCTAAAAGAATGGCAAGCAGTGGCAGAAGTCTGGGGAAAGAAAAAGAAGTCTGGTGTCTTTAAGTTTTAGCTATGAATTCTCGAAACCACTAGAGCACAGACAAAGTCAGTGCCTTTCAAAAATAAGACAGAAATGAGCAGCAACATGGAAACTTACACATTCCAGAAAGACAGAAAATAGATCTGTGGGTTTCTGACTTACTTTTTTCATGGGAGAGAAGCCAGAACTTTAAGCAGTCCTTCCTTCACAGGTCAGCGTACAAAGGCACTGCCTCTTAAGACTCTCCTCTTTCCTGGATTGCCAGACATCTCAAAACTGCATTGTATTTCCCTAGGGATTCAGTGCCTTTATAATGCTTTCAGAGGTCCCAGAAAAATTAAAAGTGACTGTTCCCAAATTAATTTTCCACTTTCCATCTCTCATCTATATCTCTTCTCTGTGAAAACGTAAAAATAAAGTGAGCTGCAGCTGAACAATAATGTCTCTATTAGAGTGGTTGAAGTGCCAAAGTGCTAAAGCTAAACCAGTGTGTTGTTCGGGTTTTTTTTCCCACAGCTTTCATTTAGTCAGTCTAAAGCAGAAATCTAAGGAAGAAAATGCAAACATCTGCAGTTCATTAAGCAGCTTATTTAAAAGTATACTCCTTAGTCACAGTCACAGACAGTACTTCTAATACATTGACTTTCTTCTAGTACTATTACAAAGTTGAGGAAACCTGAGTTGACACTGTTCCAGCTAAGGCAATCACAACCCAGATGTACTGAGCAATATGGTGGGAATACGACTCCATTAACATTTTTGCTAATTCTGACTCATGCTTGATTCTGTCATCTGACCTAGCCTGTGAAAAAAAATTATCTACTGAAGCCCAGTCATATTCCAATACGACTTGCATATTCCAATGAGACAAAGCAAGTACAGTCTTGTACCTTTTCAGATGGCAAGATACAGGCAGGAAATTGAGTTGTTCCCAGCAAGTAACACAAAATCATAGTCTGGGTAGCATTAGAAGAGACGTTAGTATTTCATTTAGTCCAATCCCCATGCCCAAGGCAAGGACATCTTCCACCAGATCAGGGTGCTCAAAGCCCCATCCAACCTGATCCTAAAGACTTCTAGGGATGGGACATGTTCTTCTCTGGGCAACCTGTTTCAGTGTCTTACCAACCTTATTGTACAAAATGTCTTCCTTATATCCAATCTAAATCTACCCTCTTTCAATTTCAGAAAGACTTTCTCTGTCTTTCTAACTCATCTCCTTCATACATTGAAAAATTGCTGTAAGTCTTCCCTGCAGCCTTCTCTTTTCCAGGGTTGAACAACCCCAGCTCTCTCTGCCTTTCCTCACAGGAAGGACGCTCCAGCCCTCTGATAATTTTTGTGGCTGTCAACTGGACGACCCACTCCAACAGATCCATGTCTTTCTTGTATTGGGGGCCCCAGAGCTGGACACAGTACTCCAGGTGAGTACACAAGAGCAGAAGGCAAGAATCATGCCCTGTATCTGCTGACCATGACCCCTTTGATGCACCCCAGGATATGATTAGCTTTCTACCTACAAGTGCAAATTGATAGCTCATACCTAATTTTTCATCTACCAATATGGCCAACTCTTTCTCTTGAGAGCTGCCACCAATCCAGTCACCTCCCAACAAATACTGATATTGGTCACTGCACTGACCCAGATACAGGACCTTGCACCTGGCCTTCTTTTCATCTTGGTGTTATCTGCAAACTTGCTGAGGATGTACTCACTCCCACTGTCTATGCTGATATGAATATATTGAACAGCACTGGTCCCAATATGGACTCCTGAAGGACAGCGTTCAGTATTTCTTCCTATTTGGGCATTGAGATTTTGGATTAGCAATTACATCTGCTAGTTCCCTCAGGACTCCAGGATGTATCTCATTCTGTCCCATATTTTTAGTTTTTTAGATGCTCTTGAGCCTGAGCTCTTATGGTAGACGGGAATTCATTCCTCTAGCTCCTCTCTTGACATGCAGAGATTTGATAGCAGCAGGAAGAGAATTATCAGTGAAAACTGAGGCAGTGCAGTTCTTGAACACCTCAGTGTCTCCATGTCAGTTATCTTATTTGTTAGGGTTGTGTGGAGTGGTGTCTTTCTTTTCTGACTATCATACCTGTGGAAGCCCTTAGTATTTCTCATACCTTTTGTAAAATTTAGCTCCAGCTGGGTCTTAGCTTTCCTGATCCCAGGCATCCACCTGCTTTGGCATGGGGCTCCTCCAGGGGCTGCATGTGGATCTCTACATCCCCATGCAGCTGCTTCACCATGGTCTGCACCAGGGGCTGCAGGGGAATCTTATCTCTGGTGACTGGAGCAGCTCCTGCCTCTCCTTCACAGACCTTGGTGTCGGAAGGGCTCCTGATCCTCTCACTCTGCTCTTCTCTGGCCACAATCACAACTGTGCAATAACTTTTCTTTTCTTCTTCTTAAATAAGTTTTTGCAGAGGTGTTGCCATCACTTCTAATTGGCCCAGCCTTGGCCAGTGGCACATCCATCTTGGAGCTGCCTGAGACTGGCTCTGCTGAACACAGGGAAGCTTCTGGCAGCTTCTCACAGAAGCCACCCCTGCAGGCCCCCCACAAACAGCCCCACTACCAAAACCTGGCATGCAAACCCAACACAAGGGCCAAACTATACCTACCAGTTTTCACTACCTTTTTTTTCCTTTTCTTTAAATAACAAAACCCTTAAAACAATGTACTTCTTGAAAGAAGTATTGCTGAAAGATTTGGAATTACATATTAAGATTCTTTAAAACAATTTACATCTTGAAAGTAGTGTTCTCAAAATTATTTTGAATTGGATATTAAGATTCAGAAAATATACCCTTCTCTACTTCATTTTCACCTTTTCAGAGCACTGGCAGCCTAAAGCCAGAAATGAGACACATACTGTGTTAAGGGTCTCATCTGGTTTATGATTCCACAAGAAAGTCCTATGTTGTTGGTTTCACTGTTTTAAAACAACAGCAATGTAGAGACATACACACATATACAACTACTAGGAAAAAAAGACAGAGAATACAGATGTTTTTCTTGTAGACTGAAAAGGATATTTACAGGTGATGAAGCAGTGTAACTTGAAGTAAAAATCTTCTCATTAGTTTCCACTACTTATTGCTACAACTTTCTATTTTAGAATTGCAACACACTTTTTACTGTGCTTTCTATTCCAACATAGGTCTACAGCTAACCTAAAGATAGCACTCCTGGATTATTTTTTTCCCTTAATCTGGATTGATTTATTCAGCACCACATATACTCATTATGCTCTTGCAAACAAACGGGTGCCTCTGACTAGAAGAATATTCAAGAACTTCATCTTGTGAGCTGTCTGGGTGGGCTAATTGAAGTGTTTGTACATAACATACACAGGATTGGTTCCTGCTTCAGTAAGTTTTTCAGGCATGCATAGCACCAGTTGCAGTCTAAATGAAAACATATGGAAGGAGCTAGTGAATCACATACAAAAATCCCAATTGCAGGGGAAAAAATATTACCAAAAAAAAGAAAATAAAAAAACCAACAACAAATAGCAAAATGAAAGAGCCAGTGAGATTCAGAATACCCTTGACAACACTTGGCATTCAGACCCCATTTTGTGCCTTAATGCTCCTCCTGACTGAAATGCAACGCTTTACCTGAAGAGTGATTCAAAAGAACTGTTAAGTTTTTTCAGTCAACGTTAAGTGACTACAGCATTATTCAGTAGGGGCTTTTAAAGAATTGTGCATAAATCCAAAGCATTTCTGAAAAAAGGATTGCATTGTTATATAATTACAGCTAAGTGGTTGTTGAGCTATTTTGAGTTATTACTCAGAGATTTTCAATGACCCTTTTCCGCTAAGGGTTCTGATATAGTTCTAGAAATGTAATGATACACTGCACCAATCCAGTACTTATCTGAATCATGAGACAACAAAGGTAGGATTTCTATTGTAAAGTTACACAATCACCTATGTTTTATGTGCTTGCAGAGACTATATACTAGATGTGAAAATAATTTTTACACATGCCACTTTCAAAACATGAAGTGCATGTCAACTTTGTAGCACTTACATTGATAATTCTTGGAAAAGACCCTCCAGAAACATCACGTTCATACTAACATGAGTGTATGTAATGAATTTTCAAGGGCAATCAATGCATAATGCACAAGGACACCAGCAAGACTTTTCTTCCTAGACTAACACACTGCAGCTCTTAAGATTGTTTCAAGCTAATTAGAAGCTAAAACTCTGGAAAAAGGCAATCTAAGCCACACTGAAGTGATGAATGCTGTTCTGCAAACCAGAAATACTGTGCACCAGAGCAGAAGCCATTTAAAAGCCTGTATCACTTATCTTTCGTTGCAACTTTTGTTATTAGCATGCTCCTACTATTCAGCCCCTACTGAATAATGCTGTAGTCACTTAACATCGACTGAAAAAACACTTCTTTTAGCACTGTCACAGTGAGGGGAAAGCCGAGACGCTCGAACCGCCGGAGGCCGAGTCCATCAGCGGTCTCAGGCTGCCGCCGCGTGGCCGCGCCTGGGCAGCACACGTACGGATACTGGATCGGGAATTTTATCCGCCGTTCCAAGGCATGATCCTGCCCGAGAACACAGCATGCTGCTTCTAGCAAAGAGACAAGGGCGCTTCACTGTGGATACCTGGGTGTGGCACTTTTTCACTGTACCCGCTCACAAAGTCCGTGTCATTTCAGTTAAAGAACACACACCGGAATCCGGATATCTTTCACTGGACAACAATATTTCTCGCTCCTGCAATGATTTATATCTATTTTAATATTTTAATATGCCCTGGTGTGACCAGACAGGACGCAAGGAATTTTTACAAGTGCTCAGGAAGGGCTGAACGGGGATCCCACTGAAACCAGTCTAAATTACAAAGGCAAATGTCTGTTAAGAGCACTTGAAAAACACTTCAATAAAATATACATTAAAATTATACTTACTACAATACTCAGTATCTGAACCTGAAGTCATGTTCAGTAAGCCATATTTATTTAATCTCCTACTCTCAGTATCCCATTATTCTGCTATCTGCCTTGAGAGTCACCTTTTTCCTTTCCATTATACTACATAATTATTAAATTTTTGATTGTTGTAGTCTTTCTTACTCTGTTTTGTTCAGTTAGCCATTGTTCCATTTACAATGTATTGAATTTTTTAAATTTATTCTACTTTTTAATCTCATTTTGTCACACCACTTTTGAAACACACCAGATGCAGTACATTTCCTAAGTCTAAGATAAACAACTAATAAAAAATTTCCTTGTGAAAGTCTAATTTAGAGTTATTTTGTTAAAATCTATCCCAGTGTTTTTCAAATGGGAGCTACAGCAAGTTCAGACTGATCACAATGAGTCAAAAATATGTACTGTTAGCCATCAAAAACTTATTTTGCTTAGGGAAAGAAAAGAGGAAGAATTTTAAGGTCTGGCCACAAGTGCCTAGATTAGCCAGCCAACTGCTGCAGGTCACTTCTTTCAGGGCCGTGAAGACGGTTTTAAACATTTGTGCCCACCAAATACTGACATTTTTCAATTCCTCAATCCTCCTGAATTATAATTTCAAAAGACAGAAAAATCTAGTGGACAGAGGATATAATAATTTTTCCTGTTTGATTACATCACAGTACCAACTAACCAAACTAACTTCATAAATCTTTGCAGCAAGATATACAATATTGGCAAGTATGTAACATGTACCACTTTGTTTTCATTTTTTCTTAAGAAGATGCAAGAGGACTAAGATAAAACCAGAAGTTTGGGGATTGGAGTTTCAGACTCCAGTACCTCCTATCGAACAGCTTTCTGTTTCTCAGTAACCACTCCCACACAGTTTATTAATACAGTATCAAATCAATCTGCTTCTTCTGAGTTCACATGGGAATTAATAGTGGCTGACTAACATCCCAAGATAGCTGCAATCCATGAGGGAATGCAAGGGGGTTAGGGAGACATTGCCCAGGCTTCTCTTAAAACTTATGTCCTATAAAACAAGAAACAATCATGCATCTTTCAATACAGAAAATTCAGTCTGTTCATAACTGCATAAGGGCTCTAATTCTCCTTTGTTCCATTTGTGTTTGGTTTGTTTTTTGTTTTTTTTTTTTTTTTGTGCTTGCAAGAAATGCGTTCTACATTCTGATTGTTTCCAGACATTGATTTATAATTAATTGTGGCTAACAATGAGCAACTTAATATGGCATTTCTCCCTGCCTCAAGACAGACGGGTAAGATATGTCATAAATTTTACACAAACATATAAAGTCTCATTACATTTAAATTTCAAAATTACAGGATTTCAGATACAACCAGCTCTTCTTCCTCACGTTTTTTTATTTCAATTCTGTAATTTTGACTGTTTGGGTTTTTTGCCTTATGGCTTTCTTTCCATCACTTTAATTTGACTCTTCCTAGAAAATGTTTATGCTGCTGCTAATGAAACCACAGAACAATGTTGGAAGAGACCTTTGGTGACTGTCTAGTCCACATTTCTGCTCAGATGAGAGCCAACTTTTCAGTCAAATAACATCGCCAGTCTTGTCTAGTCAAGCTTTGGGCATCTCCAGTCTCCACAGTCTCTCTAAGCAATCTCCTCCGGCAATTAACCTTTCTCACTGTGAAATCTTTCCTAATATTCCTATTCAGAACTTCTCCTGCTGCAACATCAGCCCATTGATCCTTACCCTTTCCTTCTTTACCTCCAAAAGCCTGAATTCTCTACAACCACCCACAAAAAAGCCGCAAAGAGAAAGCGCTCTCTGAGCCATTCCTTCTTCAAGACAAACCAACACAATTTCTCAGAATATTCTCCCTTTGAATAATCATATGCTTCAGCAACTGGCTCAGTGGCTCACTACCAGACTCCTTCCCGTATGTCTGCATCTTTCCTGTACTATTGAGCCCAAGCTGCACAAAGCACTCCAGGCACCATCTCAAAAGTGTTGAATTGAAGGGATTAATGAATTCCCTCAATTAAACCATTCCTAATGCTGCACAGGGTGGGCTTAGCTTTCATGGCTGCAAAGTCATGCTGACTTTTCTTCAACTTTTTGTCCACCAGATTTCTCAGATCCTGCTTTGCAAGAAAGCTTTGCAGCTAGTCAATCCCCAGTGTATCTGCTGCATGAGACTGGTCCCTTCCAAGTGTAGGGCTCAGCACCTTTGTTGAACTTCAGAAGGTCCCCATCAGTCTGATTTTTCAACCGCTTGTGCCTCGGAGAACCAGTCCTGACCTCCAGCTTATCAATCATCTCCATCCCCAATTTTATGTCAGCTGTGAATGTGGAGAGTGTACTCCATCCCATTTTCCAGGTGATCGATGAAGACAGTAAATGTTAGCAAATGAAAACCCTGAGGAATGTCATGACCAATTAGCCACTATCTGAACCTCCTACTCTTTGAACCCATGAGTCCAGCCAGTTTTCCATCCACCTGGAATTCTACCAATGTTTCTCTCCTTCAGATACAAAGAGGCTGTGTCACGTATTTTGTTCCCTCCACATCCACACTGTCACATCACTGTACAAGGCAATCAGGTTGGTCAGGCACAATCTGAACAGATAATTCTGTGCTTGATTTTCTCAATCACCTTTTCCTGATGGGCCTAGAAATGATTTCCAGGAAGACTGGCTTGATGATTTCTCTGGAGACTTCAATTAGGCTTGAAATTCCCCAAATCTATCTCTTTCTTCAGGCTAGCTGTGATGTGTGCCTTCTTCTACTCATAATGTAGTTCACCCAGGCATCATAACTGTTTGTATGTCATAAAGGTTTCACAGTGACATTGACCAGTATCCTCAGCAGCACTGGATGCACATTGCTCAGTCCCATGACCTTCTCCCTAAGTCTAGATTGTTTAAGAAGTCTTTAACTCAATCTTTCTTTACCGTGGCCCAAACTTGGCCTCTGTGTACACAGGCTTAGGAGACCTGACAGCAGACCTTACCAGCAAAGAAAGAGCAAACAACACTACTCAGCCCTTTCTATTTCCTGTGTCAGTAGGTCTTACCACCTCATCTTTTCAGTAGGTCTGCATGTTCCTCAGACTGCTCTTGCTGCTTAAGCAGCTGTAACAGCCCTTGCCACCCTTCTCATCTACCACAAATTTCAGTTCCAGCTGAGTTTTGCTCTTCTACAGCATTTGAGAAATGTTTCTTTCTTTCATGCAGCCCATCCCCCCTTCCACTGGTGTATGAGTGCTTTTCGCACTTGAGTTCAGTCGGAGTTGCCCATTCAACCATGTGACCCCCTGACACATCCCCTCCATCTGTGAACTTCAAAACATGTAGTTACTATGCCCAAAGGAGGCTATTCTTGACAATCAAAAAATTGTCTTAGACCTCTCCACAGCTACCTCTCATGGGATCTAATCTACAATCTGACTCAAGAAGTTTAAGTCTGTTCTTCTTAAGACAAGGATCATTATTCTGCTACACTTTTTCCTGCAGTAATACATGGGATAAACTCAGGAAACCACTTTCTTAATATACCGATGAAGAAGTAGTACCACTTAATCATAAACAATCTAAACTAAAACCTCTTACAAAGGTAAACGTGCTGCTGTAAAGGTCTGAAAGAATTTCATAAACATTTTTTATTTCTCTGCAATAGCCAGGATGCTCTTCCACCTATGCAGATGGTTTCTGTAACAAACATGGCCTCTCATTCAAGTCTGAAGATAATGATACTAAAGAAGGCAGAGATGTGTAGCTCACCCATGTCCAAAAACCCCAGACAGAAGACCATCCTTGACACATAAGTGCTTAAATATCCAAGGAACCAATTTGTTTGATCTGGTTATCTCCAGAAAGGTCTGTGTTTACCTATAGTTTTTCAAAGAGGGCAAGTGTGATTACAGCATAACTTACACACGCACAGAGTCAGACGTCACATACCATTGCCTCAGCAAGATCAGTACACATATCACACAATCAGAACTTTTTCTTCTTCTTTTATTTGAAAAGCTGTCTGAAGTAAAATACTAATTATTAAAAAATGTCTATCCCTGCATCCTGTTTTGCACTTAAAGTAGTCACCATATTCTATCCCAGATGCCGTTACTACGAGATAGAAGACCTGAGTTTCAAATACAGGAATATAATTCTACCCTCTTGTTGTTCCCATCTTCCTCTGCAAAACATTAGCCTGATCCTCATGTTAGTGTTCAACACATCTTCTGGGACCACAGTGACAATATTTTTCACATTTCTCTAAGCTAAGCTTCACTGAATGTAAATAAGCATTCTAACCACGGGGTAGTCACAATGCATCTTGTTTGGCCATGAAGCTGAAATTCCATTCTGTTTGTGCAGAAATAACAGAGGAAGGCCCTAGGCTAGCTTATGACTTAATGATAAGTGGAGTCTCCAGGGAGACCGAGATGAAATCAACAAGGTGCCTCCGAGCGGAAAGTGAACTGTACCATGACTCTCACTTACTTCACATCTTCTGATTCAAAACTTGAATGCTTTCATGTCACAGCTGGAAAAGCAAATGCATGTTTTTGCTCTACCGCAAATAGAAACAGAAGCAATTTTGTGGATGCTGCTGTGCTGCTAAATGATAGAAAAACCCATCATATTAAGAATCAAATTAGGTTCTTCTAACTACAAAAAAGGCGGTGATGAGCTGATTAATTCCATCAAGCATAAACCCGACTGTTCTAACTAAACTAAGAACCAGACACAATTTATGGGATATAGCTTTTGGACTAAAAATTAAATCAAGTTAAATCCTTTTCCAGAAGTTACTAGGAATAAAAAAGAACTACTGTTCATAATAAGCAGCAGTGCAACTTGCAACTTAACCATTGAATGCATTCCAATCAACAGATGACAGAAAGGAAGACCTATGCAAGTATTGCGATGTTAGGTTTGTCTCGCACAGCTCATCTGTGCAAGAGTACAGAAATGTTACGGACAGGTGGATAAGCTCTGATGCAAATCAAGGCATTGAGCTTCCCCTGGCTTGCCACCAGGTTATTTGACAGGAGGATACCCCTACCTAGCATGCAGACAAATCATGGAGGAGCAACCATTTTCGGGAGCTACACAACTTCACCTCCAGATTTCTACACCTGAGCACTCAGCAAAGTACCCAGTGAGAAAAACACCAGAAACACACAATGCCACACAAAAAAAAAGGGTATTTTTCTCATCACCTCTCCTTCTCTTTTTCCCCACAGGTATTTTCTTCCTGAAATTATGCTTCTGGAATTGTTATTCCACACATGCCACACACTGTAGTTTAGATCTTACTATAAGAATAAGAAGCATAGGGATATAAAGCAGTATCCCCACTCTGCAAGGATAAATGACCCTGTAAGAGACTAAAGCCTGTGGGTCCAACCAGATGCCTCAGAAAGTGCTATCTGACATTCTCTTAAATATTGATCATACCTCCTTGCTTATATAAAACAGCACTTAAAGACTGGCACTCTCAGAGAGGAAAAGTAAAGTACCTGAAGCAGATGTGTATTTCATGAACGAACTGACAGACCTGCTCTTGTCTGGCAACAGGATACTCCACGGCCCTTTAGAGCTTTCTACAAAATATAAGCCACAGGCAAGGCAGAATACGCTTGTTCTCAACTATGACACTGTAGGGTGGGAATTTTCCACATACAGTCTCCATCTTTCAAACATTAGTATGATGTTTCATTAAGTTTCTAGAAAATTCATTATCTTCTTCACAGTAACAGAATTTTTACATTGACAAAATTCAATAGGCCCACTTCTCTTCAACATCTTCAAATATGTCTTGGACATAGGACTCAAAGAAATATTAAGTTTGCCAACAACACTAAATTGGAAGGAGTTGTCAATTCCAAGGACAGAGAGGGAGGCTCTGCAGAGAGACCTCGACAAATTAGAGGGCTGAGCAATCAGCAACCGTATGAAGTTCTATAAGGACAAGCGCCAGATTCTGCACCTGCAAGGAGGCAACCCTGGGTGTATGTACTGACCTCAGAATGAGAAGCTGGAGAGCAGTGCTGCACAAAGGGACCTGGGGGTCTTGGTCAATGGCAACTGAACATGAGTCATCGTGCCCTGGCAGCCAGGAGGGCCAACCATGTCCTGGGGTGCATCAGGCACAGCATCGGCAGCCAGGCAAGGGAGGGGATTGTCCTGCTCTGCTCTGCACTGGGGCAGCCTCACCTCAAGTCCTGGGGGCAGTTTTGGATGCCACAATGTAAAAAGACATGAAGCTATTGGAGAGCACCCAAAGAAGGGCCACAAGGATGGGGAAGGATCTGGAGGGCAAGCCTTACAAGAAGCAGCTGAGGTCACTTGGTCTGTTCAGCCTGGAAGAGACTGAGGGGAGACCTCACTGAGGTCCTCAACATCCTCACAAGGTGAAGCAGAGGGGCAGGGACCGATCTCTTCACGCTCATGACCGTGACCAGTCTTGAAGAAATGGCATGAAGCTGAGTCAGGGGAGGTTTAGATTGGGTATCAGGAAAAGGTCTTTCACCAAGAGGGTGGCTGGGCACTGGAAAAGGCTTCTCAGAAAGTAGTCATACCACAAAGCCTGTCTAGTTCAAGAAGTGTTTAGACAATGCTCTCAGGCACATGTGATTCTTCCGTTGTCCTGCACAGCACCAGGAGTCCAGGATCCTGATGGGTCCCTTTGAATTCAGGATATTCTATGATTCTGCTCTATGAAATTTTGACAGAAGTACAGCTACCATAACAAAATAAAAAAACCTGATTGTTTTGGTGTATAATTATTTCTCAACTGTCTTCTCTGCTACTGAAATCTATAAGAGACTGTAAGAGATTGACTGGTCCTCGACCTTCAGCCAAACCAACCGTACAAATACTTCACAAAAAAGGGGTCAGCAACTACAGCTCCAGCCTCGGTTTTTGTCCCTTTACCCTTCCCATCCTAAGAGCATTCTGTCCAGTGACACTCTGTTTTGAGCAAGTTTAGCAAGACCAAATTAACCACGTTCACATCTACTCAGTAACATATCAGAATCACAGAATCATCAAGCTTGGAAACTACCTCCAAGATCATTGAGTACAACAATCTTCATAGGTGTTGCTGGGTTTCCAATATACAGAACACCCTACTTGCTAATACTTACGTTTTTTATCCTTTGCATGCAGAAATGCCAGTTCTTTTTCACTTTTACCACAAGTAGAAAAGAGGTCGTCTCTTTCTTCTGGAATCTCTAGATGTTCTTTCACTCAAGATCTTCTGTTTCTCAGGACAATTTGCTGTCTTGAAGCTTCCCACTCAAAAGGATTATTTCCCAACTTTCCTATCGCCAAAGAGTCATGGTCCTAACTTAGTTAGTAAAGCACTGACTTCTTAAATCACCACTCCCTCTTCAACTTCTACCCAGAAGACTGCATCTCAGACTCAGATCCAAGACTTTTCTCCCATCTGGCAGCCCTGCAACTACCCCAAGTGTCGTATGCAAGCACATCACAGTCCAATGAAAGCCCACATTTCCTCTTCAAATCCTGAATGACAGATAGGTATAGGGTACATACTTAGTGTTCAAAACTGGCAAACAGCTCTGCCCAACACCATTAGCCTAGGTTTTCCTTTTCCCCCAGTTTTTTCAAGCTCAGCTGTGAATTGGCTGGAGTACACAGAATTTCTCAAAAGGAAAGAAATTTGTAACCGGAAACAACAATAAAACAAGATTAAATTCTGCCTAGTATACCAGACATTTCCTATCTCTCAAGAAGTAAATGGAATTGTTGCAATGGCTGTTTTTCCCCCCAGTAACTGGAGCAGAAAATAAACCAAGACAGAACTTTGTATTTAAATCCATAGCAAATGCAAACATAACCAAATAAAGTATCAACACAGTGCCCCTGAGAGAAATTCCACAAAAATTGAGTGTAGTCCACAAAAATGAGTTCTAACACACAAGAAAACAGCAAACAGAAAGGGAAAAATAAAATGTACATGTGGACAGCTTGGCTCAACAAGACTGGACAGCTCAATACCCAAAAGAATGCCAAATTTCATACCTAGGAAGTGTTACTTCAAACTCAGTATCTGGCTTTTTAAAACTGACATAAATTTCACATGTGCAGTTTAGCTCTCTCTCTCAAGACAGAGGTTGTCTCTGATTAAGAGTGATGTAACAGTGGTATTATCTGGAAGATTAGACACAAATTCCACCAGAGACCACTAAAGCTAACACTAATAATGCAGTCTTCCCCATTGCTTCCAAACACACTCTCCACTCCATGCTTATCTCTTGATAAGGTGGAGCACCTTCCAGATACCTCAGCAAGTTTACAGAGATTAACAACAGATGTTGCCTAGCTCAATCATTCCATTAAGTGGACACAGATTATACATCAGCCTGTATTCAAGTCAGGTAAATTGTTTCCACCTTCAACACATGGAGATTATATAAAGGTGAAATGCTTGGATTGCTCACAGGCTTTTGTCATTCAGCTACATTTGATTACTTGAGAGAAGAGATCAAGATCTTCCATCTGGGTGTTTCAGATCCATCACTAATGTAAAGTAAAAGGATACGTAGTATGACTCTACTTTCTCATGTCCATTGGCCTGGTTTTTACTAAGATTTTGCTGCCTCCCTGTGATGCAGTTAACACATCTCACTTTGTCAAGTGGCCTTAAAAATCACAGGACAGAGCAGCTGTACTGGAGTCATCACCTCGCCACAGAAGTAAAAGCAACGCAAGCAGAAAACTGATGACAAGGAGGCCGGTCTGCCTTTTAGCAACAAACTGACAAGTACTTTTGAGAGGTAGAAGAGGTCAACTAATACCCAGTTCTCCCACTTCCTACATGCACAAATTGGGGAAAAGAAAGTTTTTCTTCAATTGCATTTGTCCCACATTCAGTATACCATCGTCTGACAGGTCTCAGTACTACATCATTTGAGCATCAATTCAGAAGGTACACATCTGAAACCTAAGCACAATTAAACTAGTTAGCAAGCTGGCCTCATGGCTACCTTTGCATCAGATTCATGGTTCCTCCCCCATTTGGAAGTCTTCCTACCTTCTCAAAGCACATATATCTGCAAGTACATCTCCAAGATTCCACGTAAAGAAAAGGAAGTTTTACCGGGTTATTTTCATACAGGGTTCAGCACTGAAAACTTCACCAGTCATGCTTCAAATCACATACACCAGTGTTGGTAAAAAGTAAATACAACAGAAATTAGGAAAGTCGAAGCAGGGTACATGTCGCATTTGGATGCCGATAGTTCATCTCACTATCCTTAAGGGCCTTCCACGAACTTGTTCTGATAGCCAGTTTCCCAGCCATAAACCTTTACTGCAGCCCCACTGTGTCTGCTAGTGATACCTCCTTCTTGTGATACACATTCAGCTTCTGTTCAGGGATGTTGTAACTCTGGGGATTGGGTGGTTTTCTTCTTCACTTCCATGCAAGTTGAACAGAAGAGCCACTATGCTACCACTGCAGAACCACCTGTTTATTCCTAACTCAGCTACAGACCAACCCCCTCCAGAAGCACTAGCTGATTTTCCAGTTTAAGTCATGTCTTAGGGTAAAAACTCTGAAAGCTCAGAACATTTGGAAGTACTTACAGAGTATCTTCTGGTTGAATGAACTCAAATGGCTTTACCAGACTTGCAAGTTTTATCTGAACAGAAAATGCAATTCACTGCCTTTACCTGTACACCCTTTACACACACTCACACATTTCTTAAACATTTTTGATGCTCACAAATAACCAGCTTTTATCAAGGAATCTGAGGCTTTTAAGTATCTTTCATCACAAAAACTACTCAGCTGTGACGGCTTTATCAGAAAGAACAGTTGATCTATATTCACACTGGCAGATACATCTGTAACCCTAACTTCAAGAAAACATATTGTCTTGGAGATCTGATGACTGTGTTGCATGAAAAACTGTATGCAGCAACACAGAGAAAGTACTATTAACTGAAGGAGACATGCTCACTAAAATCTGGAACCTAAAATANCTTATACGCCAAGAAATGCCTTGAACATCTTAAAACAGTTCAGTATTTTTAAGTCCTCAATTTGATCAAAATCACAACTTAAGTACCCATGTGCCATGGAACTATCACAGCTGCCATGAAGACTATAGTTTTACCCATTCTCACTGGAAAAACGGAACCTTATAATGCAGCCACCGACAGAGAGCACCAACAGGAGTGTGTTCCCAACACACTGCACGGCACTGACACAGCCCTTGCACAGCATGTTTGGAATTTCACTTGTTTAAAAAGTTTCAGCAGCAGCCTACACTGGCTTTGCAAGTATTTACATACCACATTCCAAAAGCTTAGAAGATTTCAGAAGACATGAAAGTCTGCTAAGTGGTTGCACCTTCAGGTTTCAAATGCCTCAGCAAATCACTACCTACAAAAGACTTGTCAGCAGACCAAAACACGTTATGTGCTTCAAACTCCAGAAAACATCATTTTAACTTCAGAGTTGTTTCCATCAGTAAGGCACACCAGACAGAGAGGATTCCCACATGCTTAATCTTTATTGTGCGAATATTGTTCAGAGCATTTACTACCCTCTGTAGACACACATTAAAAAAAACAATACATTTACAGTGGCTATATTGATGGACAACATATTAAATCTATTTGGTGGTAACTTGTATGCATGCAGTTAACTCCTGTGGTGTACGAATCTTAGCCAGGAGGCCAGCCCAACTGACGACCACCTAGAACATGGAGATGTACGTGATAGACAGACTGCCCACCCTCAGGCCCTTCATTCACAACCATCCGGAATCCATTGGTCAGGCCCAGGTTAGCAGCACACTTCTTGCCAACAATCATTAAATGCCCGAGAAGCTGGAGGAGAAAGAAAAAAATAAAAGAAAAAAACAACAAACAGAAAACACACAAAAAAGGGGAAAGGGCAGGAAGGGAAGGAAATGAGAGCAAAGAACCAATAAGCCACTAAGTTAATTCTCAGAAATTCAGCCACTGCTCTTCAAATTCTTGCCTGCCTGTAAGTGACACTTTCCAAGAAAAACTATAAAGACTGACTATGCATAATATAGGGGAAAAACAGAACTACTGATGTTTTTCAAGCCAGGCTGTAACAGACTACAAAAGTGTCACAGAAGCTAAATTTAATTCATGGCTAAAGCCCCCACTACTTCTTCAGATAACATATATACTTCTGGTGGAAAAGAAACTTTATCTTACCATGTAAAGTTTACAAAATCTTTGAGTTGATGTTTATAGTTACAAATGAAATATTCAGCACCTCTCAGCTAACCTTCCTTTTCTTCACCCCTGACCTGCTAAAAACCCCCAAGCCCATTATTAGAGTAAGTACTATTGCAGGCAAATGATGAAAACAGACATCGGGATTATAAGATAATAAATACCAATTCATTTTGCATGGAAAATACACACATACAGATATATTTTGCTTTCTCTAGCCAATTTTACTGGAAAACCTTAACTCCATTATCTTTTTAAGCTAGAGGACGAGGATTATAGAAAATATATATTATAGAAAACTACTTTGCCTCTTTGAAATGTCAAGAGGAAAAGGGGGACAGCCTAGTACATTATGAAGTAAGAAGAAGCACAGTTCGGTGTACAGAAAACCTTTAGAGTACTTACAGATTCATCAGAATCTTCTGCTTCAGACAACCTGACAATTGGCTTCTTAGGAATCACTAAGAAATGTGTTGGAGCTTGGGGTGAAATATCATGGAACGCGAGGCACTGAAGGAACAGCAAACAGGTAAAATGTAATTTGCTTCAGAGAAAGGCATGAGTTTCAGTAAATCAATACGCCCCACTAAATACATACTTCAGCAGACTACCAGATACCCCACACAAGCAGAGATGTTAATTTTTCTTGAGTGATATATTATTCTACATCCTTTAATTTCTAAGAACAAAACACTACTTACCAAAACCTGCTGATATGAAAAAACCCCCCTATTCTGTAAGGTACTGTTTAAAAGCTAAAGCCTTCTCAGCAAAGTAATATGCAATCAGGGTCAAGACTTATTATTGCAATATATGCGTAACAACTAGTAGAGATGTTGGCATGCATGTCTATAAAAAGTAAACTTCTGCTTACTTATTTTTTTATTAACACCATGTTTAATAAAATAAATGGCAAAGAGTTGCTAATCATTTTCCAGTTATGCCTGAATATTTCCTTGGTCAAAGATAGCAAGGCAATTCCAAAGATCCCGAGGTTGCGTGACTGAGGCCACATTAAACTTCTGTTCTCAACAGCACGAAGTATTTCAGAGTAATGCATTAACACTGGCTCTGCTTCAGACATTCTCAAATTGAGAGAAAGGCATCACTTTCAAAACACGAACAGCTGTCTGAAGTGAGTAGTTGAATCTCAACTGAAGTTATGCAAATACCAAAATTACAACCAATCAGACACCGCACGCATCACCTAAATCTCAAACTAGGAACTGCCAATAGACAAGAGAAAATGAAGCCATATCTCTCTGTACAAATGGCCAGCCACAAAACTGGGACTTGCTACTGCAAGCTCGACAAACATGCAGATGCAGAGCAGGCACTCTGTCATCATTAGTCCAAGGACATCTCTGACTTACCCACCACATTTAACAGCAAAACACCTGGTAGTTATTGGTTATGTCATAGATAGTATATACTTAAAAACACATACCTAGATACTTCAAAATACTGATTTCCTAGATAGTTTTTTTTGTGAATCAGTAAAGTTAATTTTCTTTGCAACTGTACTGCTTTTTCAGTCTACTGAGAAATGTGGCTTTAGTCAAGAGTAAAGGTGATGAAAAGCCCAAACTCAATTTGCATTAATCTTGTATACACCTCTTCTTTCATATACCACATCTGTCCAGTTTTAAGGTGTCTTTAAGAAGATAATGCCCAGTTTTGAATCTCTGATGAACTGCTCATTTCTTCCAAACAGAGGAGGACAGTAAGTAAATAACTGATGAATAAAACTAATGTGCACACAAATAAGTAAATCTTACATTGAGTTGGCCATTTTGTAAGCAGCTTTTCTATTATATATAGTCCCATGGAGGCAAAATGCAAATGGCCAAACCACATCAAAGAATTTAAGGAGCAAAAGACTGGATGTTAACAGTTTTCTATGGCACAGACAGCAAAAGCAGCATTAAGGAAAAAGCACAATCACAGAAGTTCATGAGTGCACAGGAAACCAAACTTCATTTCAGCAAATTTAGATTCAACTGGAAAAACAGTGATAAAGCATAATTCCACAGAGACTTTGTATTTTTCAGTATTTCCTTTTCTCTCAAGGTCAGTTATTGATTAAAGGCCTTCCTTATCTTCCTCCTTTTAACACTTCCAGCCACCTCTTAAAAGATCTCCATAAAGTCAACAAAATTAATTGAAGATCATCCACCAGTCAACTAAAATCTAGAAGTTCTACATTTCTGTGCACTTTGAAATAAAAATCAAGTGAGGCGCTGCAGGTAATGACTCTTTCAGAAAATACTCTGCACAAAGAGCTGTCCAAGTGGGTTATACACTCAACGAAGGCAATTCCTAATCAAGTAGTGCTCAGGTTACTCTGCCGTAGCCATTATAGCTGAAGAAAAAACTCACAGAGCTTTGACCAAGGTAAAGAAAGAACATACACTTTCACATGAACACAGAGCAGTAACATAACCATAATTTTCAGAAAGCAGTGAACACTTCCAATATCCTATAGCGCACATGGCAACTGCAAGAATTCTGCCAACTGAAAGAAAAGTGTTTCGAGGTACGCATGATTTTTACGCACATAAATCTGACAAACTGAATCCTTAGAGAGTCTGCGTTGTCCACGGAGAATAATCCCTTATTTCAAAAGCAAAAGCTCCTGTTAATGGTGCTCCTGCATTTCAGTCTGAAGTGGGGGTGGGAAAAAGCGCAGGGGATCTTATACTGAATACTAGTTAGTTTACATTTGGAAATAACCGCTGCATTTCTTCTAAAGCTGATTATTTCATTCAGGCCCTAACATGCTGTGATGCACCAGCAATCCTTCTCGGAGGTTCTCTGCCAAAGCCTGGCAGCAGAGCTGCATAACCTCTGTAGGGCTATCGAGAGGCACATCGGGACCTGCAAAAGCAGAGAGATGTGCTAATCTGCTCGGAACCCGCAAGGAGGCTGCCTGCGGGCGGTAAAGGTTTCACGGCTACCGTCCTACACCAGCTGTGAGAACCCTTGACCCTTGGCAAGGAGCCCGATGCAGCTCCAGGGACGGTGCAGGAAGGCGCGGAGGCACCCCGCTCGCCCCGCCGCGCTCTTGAGCGCCTCCACGGCGCCCCCGGCCCCTGCACCGCCCGCACCTGCTCGTCCTCGTAGATGATGTTGGCGGGGATCTCCTTGCGGATAATCTTCCCGAAGATGGTGTCCCCGCCAGGACGCGCCGCCTGCGCCTTGCTGATCTCGTCAGCCATGGCGGCGGCTCCCGCGCGGCTCCCGCCGGCCGTCAGCCACGCCTTCCTCCCGTGGCCACGCCCCCGCGGCGCTCATTGGGCCAACGCCGGATGCCGGCCGTACCCGCCTGGCTGAATGGTGGTTCCGCCTGTCATTCTCCTGCTTGTCCCCGCCCCCCGCGCTGGCGCGCCCTCGCTGACCCGGGAGTTGCGGAGGGATCCGGCGGGGAGGAAGTGTTGGAGGCTCCGCGTAGGGATCAACTCTGCGAAGTGAAACGCGACTCTGCAGAAGTAGTGCGATCCCGGGAGGGGCTGTTGCGGGCAGACGTACTGCTTATCAAATCCATCCCAAATATCTGTGTGATTTCTTGGGACAAGCCTCTGCAGACTGCTCCGGGCTGGGCTGCCGCTAGCTTTTCCATACAAATTTGCAGGTGTTTGGTGCTCCTGGATTCAGGATCCTGCAGAAGGTCAGTTTAATGTGTCAGCCCTTCTGCACATAAGTAATTTCGTAACCATGAAACAAACTAATCAGTATGGCCAAGCAGTAAGTCACACAGGGCAACACAAAGTTACACACCTATACATCTAGTTGTAAATGCTTCTTTTTTATGTATATGATACCAGTCATGAAATAGGAGAGATATTAAAAAGCAGGGGGGAAAAACCCCAGAAATCTAAAAGAGTAACAACAAAACTTCATTTTCATGCAGTTTAACAAGACCAAGTGCAAGGTGTTGCACCTGGATTGGGGCCACCCCTACTATCAACACGGGCTGGGAGATTGAGAGCAGCCCTGGGGAGAAGGACTTTGGGGTGCTGGTGGGTGAGAGGCTGGACATGACCCAGCCATGTGCACTCCCAGCCCAGAGAGCCAAACGTGTCCTGGGCTGCATCCAAAGCAGCGTGGGCAGCAGGGGAGGGAGGGGATTCTGCCCCTCTGCTCTGCTCTGGTGAGACCCCACCTGGAACCCTGCATCCAGCTCTGGGGTCCCAGCGCAGGAAGGACATGGACCTGTTGGGAGAAAAGCCCAGAGAAGGCCACCAAGTTGGTCAGAGGGCTGGAGCACCTTTTGTATGAGGACAGGCTGAGAGAACTGGGATTGGTCACCCTTGAAAAGAAAAGACTTCAGGATGACCTAATTGCAGCCTTGAAGTACCTGAAGGGAGCCTACAAGACAGATGGAGAGGGACTTTTTACAAGGGAATGTAGTGACAGGACTAGGGGGAATGGCTTTAAACAGCAAGATTGGAGGTTTAAATTGGATGTGAGGAGGAAATTCTTTACTGTGAGCATGGTGAGGCACTGGAACAGGTTGCCCAGAAAAGTTGTGGATGCCTCATCCTTGGAAATGTTTATGGTGAGGTTGGATGGGGCTCTGAGCAACCTGGTTGAGTGATAGCTGTCCCTGCCCATCGCAGGGGCATTAGAACTAGATGATCTTTAATGTCCCTTCCAACCCAGGCCATTCTAGATTCTATGATTTTCTAAACTTCACAAATAAAATAGATTGATATCCCTGAAGATGTGTCTAGGAAGATATTAATATAGACATTTAAATATATTTGTCTTTAGACAAAAATCTCACAGGAAAGCATTCCGGAGGGAGGCAGGAAATAAATACTGCTAAGTGGCTTAAACTTATATGGTTCTGCAGTTGATTACCTGAACTTTGTTACAAAAAGAGCAGAATTTGTCATATCGTTCTGGTAATAACTCTGAAATAGTTTATGGTGAGATACTCTGAACAAAACTCTGATAAAGCACATTAAACACTGAAATTATATTCTCTTCCTCAGCTAGTGGTTCTGGATTAAAATATTTTGAGATGTATATGTCCTCCAGATGGTATTGGAGCTTTGTGACAATTAAAAGAAGCGTTTCAGGGACAAACTTCTTTGAATTATATTGTTGTCTAACCATGGTTATTCAGCAAATATATGATTGATTTTATTCCCCCATTTCTCAGTAATTAAATGGATTTTGTGAAAGAAGATCTGTTATTACTAGCTAGACAGACTCAGGAGTTTAACATAAAAATACTTATTTTGGATCCATTTGCACATGGTAATATATTTTAAGTAGTTCCACAGGCTGCCATGGAGTCAGCCTAGAAAGTGTATTTCTATGTTAAGAGAAGACATAAAGAGACAAGTTAAAGGTTTCTCTGAAAAAGCAAAACCAATTTTTTTTTGTATAGTGGACTTCAGCATATATTTTTGTCTCACTATGTAAGCAGCAAATTTTATATTATTTTGAATAAAACAAGATCCTTTCAAAGGGTCTAATTCATTCATTCCCATCTGCAATAAATTTTCTTGGAAATAAATCTATGAATAAACATCACTTCTGCTAATAGATCAAGTTTCTTTATGAGTTACATTTAATAGATGCTTACAGCTACATATTAATTAACAATGAAAATATTAAAAGTATTGAGTAGTAGTTTAGAGTTCCCATAGTCCAGTAAGCTTACAATGTGATTGTAATTAAACGATTGAATGGACTGTGTATTGAAGCTAGAGGTCTAGTGAGCAGTAAAGCTGATTACACAGAAAACCCTTATGCTGCCTTTAGCTAATGCTGAATGATGTGTTACTGAACTATAAGCTTGTTTATTTTTCAAGAGAATGGCAATGCAGTTTTATAGAAGTACCAGACATGACCACGATACGGCCAAGGCTGGGCTGGCCAGCCAGGGTGTAAATAAGGCAATCCAGGGCTGTGGGGAACTTGATGTGAGCAGTCAGGAAAGTGACCTGACTAGAGAGGGGAAATGACTGAACAGAAGAAAATACCTGTCGGATAACACCAGCGGAAAAAAAGCCTGCCAGCTTGGCAGCTGTGATCCTGAGAACCAAACGTATCCTTGAGAAGTGCAGCTGGCCTATTCTAAGTACAGCTAGGTTCCTAGGATCCAGAGAGATCCTGAAATGCTACTGATAAGCACAGAAACAAGGAACTAAGCACAGCTTTTCTTCTGAAGTGGTGAAAAGAGACTGGGAAAGGAGAAGGCACCCCAGTAAAGAAAGATTCTGAACTGCCATTGGCAAGGCAGTTGCCAAAGCAAGAGCAAGGAAGCAGTCTGGCAAAATAAAAACCGATTTGAAGCAATAGCAAACTTCATCATTTATTGGCCATTCTAGATGTTGCAAACAAACTGATGGCTGTCCAGTTACCCATTTGAAACAATTAGATTTTTGTTCAGAAGAAAGAGTAGAGCACACTGGTCTTTGTGCTACCCTGGGCAGTGCTCTGCCGACCGTGGGTAAGGGGTGGTGGACAGGGAGCAGCCCTTCGTCTCTACCACGGCTCCCCTCGGAGCGCAGGGGTCCCTGGGCTACTGACAGCTCCAGTGGGCTGAGGAGTCTGTGGGCAGCACTGCCTGCCTGCTATGGACCCCCTTCAGCTCCTCCTGCAGGCGGTGGCAGCCTCCCGCCACACCTTGGCATACCGAGGATTGGCACTGTTTGGATAGCCAAGAAGGCCAGTGGTGTCCTGGGATGCAATAGGAAGAGCACTGCCAGCAGATCAAGGGAGGTGATCCTGACCCTCTGCTCAGCCCTGGTGAGGCACATCTGGAGTGCTGTGTGCAGTTCTGGGCTTCCCAGTGAAAGAGAGACACGGAGCTCTGGAGTGGGTCCAGCAGAGGGCAGTGAAGATGGGACTGGAGCATCTCTCTTAGGAGGAAAGGCTGTGGGCGCTGGGCCTGATCAGCTTCGAGAGAACTGAGAGGGAACCTCACCAATGTCTGTCAGTATGTGACGGGAGGGAGCCAGGCTCTTCTCAGTGGTGCCCAGCAACAGGACAAGAGGCAGGGGGCAGAAACCGATGCACAGGAAGTCCCACCTGAACACTGGGAAGAACTTCTTTGCTGTGCGGGTGAGCGAGCACTGGAGCAGAATGTCCAGAGAAGTTGTGCAATCTCCCCGAATGGGGGTAGAACCGTCTGGACACAATCCTGTGCCAGGTGCTCTGGGATGTCACTGCTTGAACAGGGACGTTGGACCAGATGAGCCACGGTGGTCCCTTCCATCCCGAGCTGGAAGTCCCTTTTGTGACTCTGTGAAGGCCGCGCCAGCCCCGCCGGCGGAGGCAGAGGGGCGGGGGCACAAAGGCTGCCCGGAACGGCGGCGGCGGCGGGCGGCGCCCGGCGGGGCAGCATTGGCAGAGGCACCGGAGCAGCGCGGCGCGGGGGGACGAGGCTCGTCCTGAATCGTCACTTCCGGTGCGGCAGTTCCGTCGGTGGGCCGGTGCGGGCGGCGGCCGCCATGGGGAGCCGCGGGCAGGCGAGTGACACATATAGATTATAGCCTTCCGGGAGCCTCCCGCTGCCGTGCTGGCAGGCTGGAGCTTTGTAGCTTTTGTAGAGACAAAAGACATAGACTTGCAGGACAAGAAGGACACAAAACTAGGTAAAAGAAAGTAGGGATTTGCAGGCAAAGGCCATTGCGGGGAAAGAAAGCGAGATGTGATAAGCAGAGGTTAAAATACATCCAAAAGCACGTCTCGTGAGAGTAAGATAGGGAAAAACAAAGACTTAACGAATTGTTAAACCCTTTCATTACTGCGGTGTAATGTCCTGTCGATACCTCTTTCAGAAGTGTCTTGAAGCCTAGTTGTGGGAGTACAACAGACTGACGTATTCCTGGAGCTCTCTGTTAAAGCAGGTGACTGTAGAGGTCAGAGGAGTCTGCAGTAATATGTCTTGATCAAGTCCGTATAATAGAGCTACTTTGTGGCAGGTGTGGCGAAAATTTTTCGGGAGGAGTTTGCAGAAGTAGAATCAGAGAATATCCTGGGTTGGAAGGGAACCACCAGAATGATCGAGTCAATCTCCTGGTCTTACACAGGACCATGTCCAGGAGTCACACCATGTGCTTGAGAGAGCTGTGCAAATGCTTCTTGAGCTCTGTCAGGCTTGGTGCTGTGACCCCTTCCCTGGGGAGCCTGTTCCAGTGCCAAACCACCCTCTGGGTGAAGAACCTTTTCCTGATACCCAAACTAAGTGTCCTCTGATACAGCTTCAGGCCATTCCCTCGGGTCCTGTCACTGGGTACCAGAGAGAAGAGATCAGTGCTTGCCTCTCCTCCTCACCTTGTGAGGAAGCTGTAGTCTGCCGTAAGGGTAGGAAGATGCCTGAAAATGGCTCATCAAATTGTTAAAAATAACCATAAAAAACGTTCAAGTTTTACCATACATGTCTTCAACATAAAACAACTTGTAACAATAATTTGCTATTTGCAGAGATGGCAAAAATATTATGGGGTAGAAAAACTTTAGGATGTTAAGATAATCTGCAAAGGAAGAAGTTTATTTGCTGTGTTTTAATTCTTTGAGTTTACTTCCCCAGATTCATGCATCTAGGGAATGATGCAATTAAAAGCAACATGGCTCTGTTCATTTTCTGTTTTTTTCTGAGTTACAGCCCTGTGTTTCCTCTATGTGCTTCTAAAAATATTTGGGATACTAACTAATTGTTGACTAAACTAATAGTTTTCGTGAGACAACAATTTAAGATTATTATGAATTACCTGGAATTGTGCCCTCTAGAGATGCCAAAATGTGATAGGAAATACTACAAGGAGCTTCCAAAGGCATATTGTTATCAAGATTACATTTTTCTGGTGCTTGTCAGAGATTCTTTTCAGTCTGGCAAACAGCAAAAAAGTCTCATAAGGACTTGAGGATTTCAGTAATTCATTACAGTCTGTATGAATGATCAAACAAAATCACATGACTGTGAGCTGTGATTCTGAGGGGGTTTGCTTTTCATACATATTCGGGTGTGTCTTCTCTACATTATAAATCCTAATTTTTGAGTGTTTGCTTTTACTGAAGTTTTCATTTGCTGACCTGGCAGTTACATTTAAGGGAAGGACTTTGCATTGGTTTTGCCACGCCACCTGTAGAAGATTATTATATGAGAATACTTTAGCCATTTCTATCTTTTTCAATAGCTGGAGAATATCCGCTGATGTACCCTGATAGTGCCTTCGAGTAACTTGACTTTTAGCGTTATTCCAGTTTGTTGGGTTTATTTGACATTGGCACAATAAATAATGGTTGTGTCCATGTATTCTCAGGATTATATTCCCGTCATGCCAAATAATTATTTAGGATTGTGGTGCCAGCATCTTAGGGTAATTTGAAATATCTAGACCTGTCTTAAGATTTTGATGACATCACATCTGCTTTGACTGCAAGATTTTTTATCAGGAATTTAAGTAAAGCATCTTAGATACTGACTCCATATCAAATTCTGTACTAAGTGGAAGGAACTTGAAATTTCAACCAAAACATTTTCAATTGGAACATGTGAATTTTAACTAACAATCCTGCTAGCAAATAAGTAAATTCTATTGATGTTGTATTGGCAGGTTTTGAAGCTTTTTAAGTTGCTGCACAGAACACGGCAAGAAGTTTTTAAAAATGATACCAAAGCCCTCGAAGGTGAGATACTTGTTTTGTGTGGTGTATGCTTATCTGTATTTCTGTGGAACTTTCTTCTTGGAATACAGAGAAGGAGAATTCTTAACATAATCTTTCTTTAAATTCCCTTCCATATTTTTCAAGTAGTCATCGGGAAGACTTGTCTGTCCATAACCAGACATCCTTCAATTTGAAACAAAAAATGGTTCTTAGATTCAAGCACCCAATCCGTATTTTGGAAGGGAAACGTCTCTTTTTTTGAATCTTCCTGATCTTCCTGGGTGATTTTTTTTCTTTTGTTTTTTAACTTCCTCTCTTCAGTCCAGCCAAAGCATGTTTAACTGTACTAAGCATTAGAATTAATTCTCTCTGTATGTTTTTTCCTCAAGAGATTAATCCTGCTTTTTTTAGTAAACCATGTTCTGTATGCAATACAGAATGCTAAATAGTGAATCTTATTTTCTTTGTGTACCAGTCAACTTAAAATGTGACATCATGTGAATTACATGGAAAAAATACTTCAATCAGAGTGCCCCAGGAAGGTGCCATAAAGGACTTAAGATTCTTAACTTTGGAGCACTGATAAATTCAAAATACAGTTTTTGTTCACGCTTTAGTTTTTTGTTTACTTTATTTAGCTGCAAGACAAAAGATAAATGAAGAATTCAGAAATAACCGAGATGAGAAATCTGAAGAGAAGATAAATGAGGTATTTTCTTGGTTTCTGTTGTTTGGGGTTTTTTTCCACTTTGCATAAAAATATTTAGAAATGAGCTTTTTATTTAAAGGATCTCTAAACCAATGTAAATACATTGAGACATCATGAAAGACAGGTTGGCTTAGAAAGACTTCTACATGGATCTTTGTTTATAAATATATAGATACCTCCAGTGGTATTAATAATATGTTACGGAATTTCGTACATGGAAAAACACATAAGTAGAAAGTGTGTTCCAGTAGTTCAGTGTGATTATTTTGACGTTTTTAAACTTCAAAAAAGTTTAAAGTTGCAGAGAAACTGTTTAAAGTTGCTATTTTCATGTAAATATTTTATGCTTTGCTCATAACATCTATCTGCACTGTGGTCACTTAAATTTACCTGATCGTTGTTGTGTAGACAAACACACAAACAGGCAGAGGAATTAAACGATCTGCTCAGTTGCTGACAGATCACACATGAGTCAGCATTTTTTTGTGGAAGGCAAAAACCAACAAAATTATTATGATTGATTGTAGTATAGTACAGTAGTAGTATTCATTAATTATACTACAGGGATTTTTTTGATTCTTCTTTGCTCATCATACTTTAAAAGTAGAGCATTGTGTTAACTCACTGAGTTAGTAGTCTTTGCTCAATTGGCACCTTAACACTTTTTGCTGAGTCATTTTTTCTAAAATTTACTGAGGTCTGAAATCGAACTTCTGTATTTTAGATAATTTTAGTTATTAACATCCATACAGAGTGAATAACTTAGTCCTTGTCATTCAGCCTTTTATCAGACTGTGTTTACGTTGTCACTGGGCACTGGCTGGAGGAAAGTGCCTACATCTGTCCCTTGCAGAAATGAGTGTAAACCTTTTCCTCGTACCAGCCACTGAACAGCAACATAAATAGTTCTGACTGTTTAGTTAGGACTTCATGAATTCCAGCTTGTTATCAGCCTCCTGTAGTAATACTCAGTGTTCGTGTAACTGCTGTCTGATTAGCTAAATTATGTCATTTAGGCTTGGTTTTTTTAATGCATGTGCAGGAAAAATATTTGCTATAATTTCGAAATCTGTATTTGTTAGAATTGGCAACCTACAAAATACACATATGTAACTTTTTAATATAGGTTGATATTTGATGTAGTTGATACTTGATTAACTGTGTCAGTGAAAGAAATACTAGACTTCCATCCCAGCTACACACTCCTAAGGCATCACAGAAGCTGCCATATATATTACATGTACACACTGAATAGACTTGGTTGCAGAGGAACTGAATCAAATTATTTACAGGACTTGAGAAAATTTGGGCACTTGCTTGCATAAACATGGTGCTGTTAGTGTTCTGCTTTGGACAGCAACTAAAAAATGGAATATTGACAAGCCAGAATAGAAAGCTACAGTGTATTCTAATATGCCAGCAAGTACTTGTATCTCTACTTGTACATGTCAAGCTTGCAGTAACATAAGGAGATGAAGGTAACTGTCTACAGTATGAGAATGAGAAATGTGGCAGCTGAATCTAATGCATCAGTTTGAGTTCAGATCAGGAGTGCACTTAGGAAGTTACCTTGGTTATTTCCACTTTGCTGATTTGTCTTGTTTTGTAGAGCAGTGTCAGAGCAACTAGCAGAATTCCCTTAGGATCAATCTGAAGAGGAAGCTGTGCTTCGGGAGCATGCAGCCCGGCTGCTAATGGGGTTTTCAGCAGGGGGAACTGGAGGGTACCTGCTCCAAGCCCTCAGAAGGGAAAAGCATGAGAAGAAGTGCAGTCAAGTAGATTCAAGTATTGAGCTGTAGCCTTTGTAAAGATCCACTTCCTAGTGTAAGCATGTCTCCTGAAACATCTCATTTGCACAATTTCATTTATTTCTGACACAGGTATCATGCAAACAAGTATTAGACTTCTCTTAATGGCTCAGCAAAGCTAGCAAGGGTGCTTCAGCTTATCCTCTTAGTGAGAGAAGGAATTCTAGGCCTTTTGCCAAATACTAATGCCTCTGCTAATCTTTAGGTAGTGCCTTGTTTCTGCATAGCTTTTCTTTGAAACTTCAGTGTTCTTAATTCTTGTCATGTTTTGTCCTTATTTTTGTCTCCTTATTTCAAGAGCAGTAGTGTTGAAAGAATGAGATTGCCCGTTCACTAAGGGAAGTCAAATGTTACTGAGGCATTCGCAAGTGTCTTTGATCATTGGAAACTAGTTAATTGTTTTTGTAGTTGCATTTCACCTTATTCATTTGCAATTTTAATTGGGTACATAGAGGTGTGTACTGGTGTGTGTTACTGAGCTGAAGTTTCCCTCTCTATGTGCTCCATGTCAAGGTCCCTTACATCAATCTGTAAGTTATTCCAGAATCCCCAAGGCAAAAGCAGTGTATACATAGTACATAAGTAACTGAACAGTAGAACTGAATGACTTTATTATTTGAATAGTTGTCTAGTATGGAAAATATCTTCAGAAATAGTCATATATAATTTAAAATACTCTATTGTTCCTCTCTTTCTGTTCCTTTTACTAGCTTCTGAAAATAGCTTCAGATGTTGAAGCGATTCTCAGAACTTCTGTTATTCAAGCCGTTCACACAGATTCTGACAAAATAGGTAAGCCTGCATGCTAAAAAGATGCTTAAATATGTTATAGTTTAGTAAATAAATATAGACTGTGAAAATAAGGAAAGGGATAGTGAGGCAAATAGCGTGTCTGTTATTCTCTGCTGAAATTCTTAATGTAAACTATTGATTAATTACCTTGTCACTACCTAGGACAGGTGGAGGTTTCAAGCGTACAAAGTACCTACACAAATGTTTTGAAGTGTGGAGGCTGGTAGCAAAGAGGTAGAGATTACTTTTGATGCCCTTACCTAGCTATAACTATTAGGAATAAGCAATTAGATAGCAAGTCAGCGTGCATGTACAGGCTAGTCAGTCAGCATATGTCTAAAGGCAGTAGCCACGGTATCTATCTGTAGGTGCTTGCTTTATCCAATAGGGAGAAGCTGCCTGAGGAGAATTAGCAAGTGCAGTATGTACACTGACCGTAGAATAGCTTTTTCTTCAAGGATTGAGTGTTCATTTCCAAAACTTTTTTCCAACTATTTCAATTTCAGGGTATTCTGTGTAAGATTTGTGACACAGTGATGGCCTTGATGCAAAGTTTATCAGATTCTGAAATCTTGATTCCTGGTTTAGAAGTTCTTTTATTTAACAGTCAAAAAGAGAAGTAGTGGGTAGGCTCAGCATACAACTGTGTGGTAGAGAATATGGGAAATAGTCAGGTATGTACGCTGTTTCCTTTTACTTCTGTTTGATGTTGTCTGTAAAGTTTTGTGACAATTTTGGTTTAGGTTAGTAAAACATTTGACTTTGAAACAGCAGTTACGATCGAGAACAAAGATATGTCTGGACCAGTGTCTAGTCTTCCACAATGATTCCGGGCAGATAACAGTTGAAGAATAGGAACAGATAAAGTGAACTTGCACCTCTTTCAGCTCTTCACACCTGGCAGCACTTCTTGAGCTGGGGATGTTTTCTGGTTTAATTATCTTCAATGGGCTTAATATTCAATTACTTTTCATTTTCACCAAGCTGTTCATGAATTTTTAAGTCCTTTATTGCCTCTTTTTTGTTCACTTCCCCCATGAAACAGCTTCTCCCAGAAACAACAGGTGAATGCCTATGATTATTCTGTTGCGGTTCACTGCACCCTTTTCAATTCTATCTCTCAAGATGGTTAAGGCCCTGCCATCTCAGTCAGAGTTAAACACCATTGTAAAGCTGTGGGCAAGGAGGCATTTACACACACAACAATGGCACAGTAATGTTTTCTCTTTCATTTTCAACTGGATTCCTGCTAATAGTCACTGCTAATTCTAAATTTAATTTTTGGCTGCCAAGTGTACATCTTATGTATTTATTTTTACAAAATTGTACTCATTAAACTCAGAGTAGTCATAATCAGTTTTGAACTTATCACTTACTTTGTGAAGTTAGTATTTTTCTTGACCTGGGTTCACTGCATGTCTCTAGGTGTAATTTTGTCTGTCAATTTAGTGGTTACTCAGACAAGTCTTAAGCATGTCTTGCCATTTTTCACAGTGAGCCATTAATGAAATAGTTCAGGATGATATAATTAGAAACCTTTCCTTCACATGTAATTTACAAATATGTTGTAAGTGACAGGTCAACAAAAATACCTGTAGAAATCCACGTTTGACATCACTCCAATGGATGACCTGATCATTTTTTGTTCACTTCTTATAGTTTAACCAGTGACTTATCTGTGCAAGACTTCCATCATAATTAGGCTGTTGTTTTATAAAAGCATTGACTGAGGGACTTTTGGGCATCCAAACATGTTGTGGCAACCTCTGACGAGCCATTCAGAGAGCTTCATCGGGGACTGTAGGGCAGAACTTCCATTGCAAAAGCCACATGATGGATTCATGCTAAAATACTGGCTTGTGTTCTAATCCTGTGCAAGTGTGTGGGGATGGGGTTAGGACAGCCAGGTGTATCAGCAACAGAAGGAAGAGGAGAGAAAACGTGGGCCTGCAGCTGCATGGGACAGGGGACCCGGTAACAAAGGACACAGAATAATCAGTTCTGTGACAATACAGTGGCAGTAACTTTGACTAGGTGCTTTCTTTTCCTGTTGGCCTTTAATGTAGGTGTGACAAGATAAATACTACAGATCAGATTCCAAGACTTGGGGGAGAGAGCTAAATAAATCCAGTATTAGTTTTGAAACTGTTGAAGTAAACATAATATGACTCAGGCTTGAAAAAGTGCCATTTACCCCCCTTCTAAAAGTTACTGCCAGACTTTATAATTTTTTATGGCTTCATAATGATACCAAAATTTTCAATGCTTATAAAAGGAGACAGGAAAACATTACTGTGTCCAGCTGAAAGTAAAATCTTAGTATGATTTTGTCTTAGATATCATGATGCTGATTGTACACTTACCAGAAGTTCAGATCCTCATTTTAGTAACCTAATTTTTTGTTTGTAAATGTAAAAACAAATTTGAAATAGTATTTTCCATAAGAGTATAGTCTTACTGGGTTTTTTTTTCTATTTCAGTACTTGTACCCAGGAAAGATCTGCTACAAGACAACACTCCTTACTTAGATAAACCAACAAAGAAGCAAGAATCCTGAGGAAATATTGTTACCAGGAAAAAAGAGACTAAAATCAACTCACGGATTTTATTGAGTGCTGTGACATCATCATGCACTTCTGTGGAAGATACTAATACTTCCACAGAACTTAAAAGTACACTGCTGAATTGTGTTACTTCAGTCAGGAATGTTTCTGATTATGACAGCTATCAGACAGAGATTGTTTCCCAGCAATCCACAGTTTTTCAAAGCTATATAAAAATTAAATGGAGTACTTAATACTGATAATATTTATTTTTAAGCTTATTTCCAATCATAAGGTTCTTTGAAGTAATGAAAAAACATCTTGTGGCATTTAACATTAAATTTATACTTTGCACCAAAAGCATGATTCCTGAAGTTGTCATTAACTGTACACTGGTATACTGTGATGCTTGAGAGAGTTCTTAAAGGTTTATCTGAATAAATTATTCATGTTTTACAGATGAGAGAGCATGTCTAGTGTTTTTCTTCTCCTCCACACTTTGAAATGAGCAGGAATGTTAGGGTTTTGAGTTCTCAGACAACAGCACAAGAGAACCCAGCCACAACATAATCTAAAGATGTTGGTTTAGATCATATGGTTTATGAATGTATGGTTTGTGTTTTAACTTGTAATCATTGAATGACTGAGTCATTTTCCAAAGAAAAGGCCTTGCTGTTTAGTTGCAAGTGTGTTTGCCTGGAGTGAATGTATGAAAAGTTTGATTAGTAAACCATAATCATTTGCATTTTTTTTAAAGGATGTTTATTTGCTTTTTGTGGAATTCATCATAATGATCTGTTCACTTCCATTTCAGTTGGAAGGAGGTATAACTGCAGTGATACATAGAAGCTTCTCTTCATGCAGTTGGTAACAGGCACCACCCTAGGATCTAAGTACCTCACACAGGAGTGAGATAGTCAGCAACACATCTCACCTCGTGAGTTCCAGTGCTCCTGTTTATTTTCAGTCTCCAAGAGGTCAGAATTGCATATCTGTGTGTGTACTGATACAGCTTCACTGGCTGAGTAAACCAGAAAACTAGTGCCTTCATCCACTCTCTTTTTCTCACCAAGCATGCCAGTGTGACGAGTACTCCTTTCTTTAAAACTATTGCCTCTGGCTGCCATGGGCAGGGCAGCCAGCAGCAATTACAGCTGTCAGTTAACCTCTTTGAATTGCACTGATACTCCCTGCACTGTAGCTAAAAGGCAGCAGGCATATGATGGGTGATAGAATGAAATTAGTGCAGTTCTTGCCGTTTGTTGTGGTCGAGTGGCTGCACTACAAAACAAATGTCTCAGTCTGTAGGGGATGTCCTGTTCTAGGCCCCTGGTACTGTTTACTTCCCCAAGGACAAGCTGTATTCTGTGTCTGGTTTCCCATCCTTCTGCGGCCTGCCTGCATTGACTTCTTGTTCCCATAACAGGCATAAGAGAGGCATATGCCAGAGAGAAAAAATACAAAGTAGTTGCAACTGTTAAGAGAAAGCAGAGCATTGCCTCAGGCGAAGTGACTAACTTTTAAGCAGAAGTACGTAAACAGGGCTCTGGCAAAACTGGCAAATTATATAACCATTAAGGTATACATCCCATGGCGTGTTGGAACTGGGGGGAGTTCACCTCTCATAGCCACTGCTTTAGGCTGTGGGTGTAGCCTCAGAGATTTTATCCTTCAGACTGATTTTATAGAACTGAGGCCTGGTAAGTTTTCACTCTTTCACTACTGATGTAAAATAGTGTTGCCTATTACCATCCAAAATATGTAGTAAAAGACTTCAGTGATGTCAGTGATGGATGATGGTCTTCTATATCCTGTTTGAGAAACCCACAAGTGGAGAAATTTTTCATGTGACTGTTGCTTTGGTGTTGTTCTGCTGTCATGTGTTTTTCAGGGTTTTATTTTTAGTAAGAATACATCAGTAGAAATACACTAGGGAAGTGTCAGCTTGCAGGATCAGGCTTGCAATTCGGCGGGCATTTGTGTACTTCATCTTACATGCGTCTTGAATACTCATAATAAAAATGCAGAATGAGTCCCTTCAAAAACATACACAATTGGTGAAAATAAAGTACATGGTAAAAAAAATAGTTGGTACAGTTTATTAGTCTTCAGAATGATTCTTCTTACACTCCTGTGCAGTATCTTTATGGTCTGTGCATTAACATTGCATGTTCCTCCTCTCCTTGTGCATTCCTGGGCAGCAAAGACAAACCAAATTCTGCTGTGTTGAGATAAAGAAAATCAAGATGATACAAAAAAGGCTACTGACATAAGAGGCTGACAGGCCTATTCCTTGCTCTTATTCAATGTGATTTTAAATAGGAGTCTGGGGGGTATCTAGACCAGGATAAATGGGAATCCAAGTATGTTACTGAGCCTGAAAGTATCTCAGACTTGGTTGCTGTGTGGGCCCAGCAGGTGTTTGCTTCCTTCAAATTAAATTTTTCAACCTTGAAAGAATCTCACAAACCTGCTTAATGAGCAGCTGGTAATTAAAGGCTTCTTCATGCTAGTTGGTCGTAGTGACTATTCCTCTTCCACTTTTTTCATGCTTACATGTTGGTTTGCATTCCAGAACCCAGCCATTGCCCCTGTTTCCATTTACCTTTTTAATTTCACACTGGGTATGAATCTGTTCTTGATATTGCTGGGTTTGTGCTCATATATATCTTTTTTTTTAATTAATACCAATAATCAATAATAATTAAAAAGACAGGAACAGTTGTTGCAATCTCTCTTTGCAAAGTTTGAAGTCTTAGCTAAAACTCTTCAAGTCATTACAGGGGTTTTCACTTAATGGCTTAGGAGGGGAAAAGGTTGATTGTTTACAACAGAAACTGTAGTTTAATAAGTTCACAATAGCACAACTCAATCACATTAAAGTTTTTCAGGTCTACTGCAACAGCAGAATTTTGAAAGAAATGCACGTGTCTTTCCTTCCAGAGTATGTATCATCAATCCTAAAGGATAAGCCTTAAAGGTAATAGTTCTTTAAACTGTAGTTTAATCATGTGTGTGTCAAAAAAATCCACAGAGGTCTTCTGCAGTCAGACAGGAGGTGCTCTTGGAAAAGCCTTGGTGCTTGTTGAGATCTGCTACAGTTCAGCTGCCAGAGCCAAGAGGTCAGTGTGGTCTGACCAGCGCATGTTGCCATGCAGAGGTGCGTCCATGACCTGTGCCGACACCAGCAGTACTGCTTAGCAGGACCCAGTGTTTTACAGGCAAGTTTCAGGTCTGCTCAAGGTAGTCACATGCATACAGAGTTTGGCAGAACAGGTGTCACCTCAGTGATTCCATGTACCAAAATTCTAAGCACTTCAGCTTTTGGCATCATCTACCAGAGATGCATCTGTTAGAGCCTTCTGCCTTGGTATTCTCTTTCATGAAGTGTTCACTTCATATACACTGTAGCTTTATTGAGAGCATTAAATACTTCCTAAGAGTATTTCTGGTTTAAATACCAAGTTTTGGTCTTGTGCTAACCACCTTTCCCTCTCCTTTATTTAACAGTTTCAAAATAAATGGTTTCTTCAGTTGTTTTTTTTTTCCAGCAAGATCAGGATAGGGATCAAGCATGGTACGGGTATGTTTTCTGTAGCCTGATGTTCACAAAACACAGGCAATAGATTTAATCTGTGAATTGATTTTGTTTGTGTGGGTAGGATTTGTGTTGAACTCTTAATAGTTTCAGGTGGAACAAGATGGTTTTTCTAACTTAGCCGGGGGAAATTAATCCCCCTTCTCTGTTCTATGCACTTTGGTGCAGGAAGCATTTAGTTGCTAATTTTACAGGGAGTGCTTTTAAACCACAAAATGATTTTACAAAGACTTGATCTGGAAGTAGCATTAAAAGTTTAGTATGGATAAGTGGCTTGTACCTTCCCTAAGGGGCTGAGTTCTCAGTCAGTTTTTCAGGTAATACGAGATCAGCAAACCTGTGGCAACTTCAGTGACATAAGTAAGCATTTACTCTTTTTCTTAGAGGCCCTGCCAGCTGAAGGAGCTGAGGTAGTCTGAATGCTGCATAAAATTATCAGCCCTGTTTGTATCACACTGGACTTGTAAATACAGCTTCAAGTACTGGCAGTTCTTTAAACTTCCTTTACAAAAGGAAAAGAAATATTGACAATTGAAAACTAAAAATAAAGGCTGACCAGCTTACAGGAAGAGCTGAGTCCTAGTACTTCCCAGCCTTAGATAACTCTTTCCAAACAACTTGAAAATTCAATCCTAAACTCTGAAGTTTGGTAGGCTGTCAAATCTTTGATCTTTAGTTTTATGAGAAAATAATTACTTAACAAAGCACAAATAGGAACATGAATTGAGTATTAAGGTTGGTATTTAGTATTAAGGATATTGAGGTGCTGGAATGTGTTCAGTGCAGGGCAACAAGGCCCATAAAGGATCTAGGAAACATGCCTTATGAGGAGTTGCTGAGGTAGCTTGGTTTGTTTAGTCTCCAGAATAGGAGGCTCAGAGGAGACCTCATTGCTCTCTACAACTCCCTGAAAGGAAGCTATAGTGAGGTGGGGGTCAGTCCCTTCTACTGGGCCTGCAGTGAGAGGACCAGAGGAAATGAGACAGGGGAGATTCAGATTAGATACTAGAAATTTTTTTCGTTGTCAGAGCATGTCAGGCATGGGAATAGGTTGTCCTGGGAGGTGGTGGAGTCACCATCCCTGGAGGGGTTTAAGAGGCATCTGGATTTGGTGCTGGCTGATGTGGGTTAGTGGTTTAGGGATTACAGTGGTAGAGCTGGGTTGATGCTTGGACTTGACAATCTTAGAGATCTCTTCCAACCTGTATGATTCTATGATTTTACAGTTATAAAGTTTTGATGTTTTGAAAGTAGAAATCCAGTCATCTTTGAGGCTAGAGTATATGTAGCTTCTCTGGGGTAAATCTGTGGTGCAGATATCCAAATACCTAATTCTGTTGAAAGACTTCACTAGTGAAGCTTGTATGATAGGTTTATTCAGTTTTTTAGAATTCTGGTTTGCCATGACTTTTTTTTCTGCCGGCAAGAATAAGTCTTTGGAGAGGAAAAGAGAGGAAGGTCATGTCTTTATACTTTGAAAATAGCAGTAAGTTTAAAGAATTTGCTCTTTTTATAAATAAATATTTCCATTTAGCTAGAACTTCAGTCATTTGATTTGCCTCAGATGGAGGAGTAGAAGCACCTACTTTTCAAATTATTCTTTCCTTTTGTTTTGCAGTGCATCCTTCAGCTTTTCATCTTATCTACACAAAGGGCTGTGGCTTGAATCCAGGATTAGTCAGGATTAAATAAACAGCTGGTGAAACTACGGCCTATTGAACCTAGGGGAGAGGATGGCACGCTTTGTGTTAGGCCATAAAAGTGGGAAGAGTTCTGCTGTTACACCTGCTGCTGTAGCAGTGGCAGCCCTGTTCTATGAGGTCAGTGGCTCTGGGTGAAGGCTGACTCAGCTGCCCTGAACCACCCTTTCCAGCTGAAAGACATCTCCATAACTGAGCTTGGGAATTTTGTCTCTCTTCTCACCATGCACCAGAACTGTACTAGTCAAAACAAACAGGCAGTGACCTATACGATGTTCTACACTTTCCCCAGTCAGTTTGCAAAGGAAAAAACAAAAAGGTCATCACAATGCTTCCTTGCTGTTCCTAGTGTGTATTTATTAAGTGGTCTGTTGCTGTCTAGCTGCAGATGAGCCAGCACTGATGTTGCTGTGTGGATCTTTTATTGGTCCATTCATGCATTTTCTGCCTGGGAGGGCCGCTGTCCTTTGCTTCAGATTTTCTCCTGATGCTTAGGGATACAGTCTGAAGTCAGTTTCTTGGAGGGTTTTTGGCAAACTACCAATGGAAAAAAAGTGCTTTTAAGGACAAGGGAGGGACAAACCTGCATTTTTCACACATAGCTGTGTCTATCCGTGTCACAGTGGGAAGAGCGTGGCGTTCAGGCTGTAGTACCCTTGGATGTGATTTCAAAAGCTACGTAAGGTTTTTGTAACCTTTGTAGCAGTTTGCCTTGTTATTCTGTAGCATATTAATTACACTGTATCAGCATAAGAGAGCTCCTATGTAGTACTGAGAAGAGGCAAAGAAGGAATTCTTATATAGCTGAAAAGAGCCCCTGAAGAAATTTCCCTTTAACGTTAAGAATATGCCAGATTTGTGGGGGTTTTTGTCACTGTTATTTAATTATGCATGTGGTTTCCTCAATAATTTTCCTCCAAACATGCTTTGTGGAAATACAAGCAGACAAGTGGTCTCACTGGACCCTGCAGTATTGTCCAATAGCAGCTGAGGTAAGTCTGGCTTTTGTCAAACCAGTAAATTAAGTCCAAAATGAATGAGCATAGGAATGAGAGCAGGAGCATTAAAATGCATTGAAGGAAGAGTAAGTGGAAAAAAGGAATATTAAGGACTAATTCTGCACAAGTGAAAAAAAAATTTCCATGTACTAAATGGTTCTTTAAACAATTTTTCTCTATAGATAAATGTCAGATTTTCATTGTTTAATTATAGTCTGCAGTGCAGACTGGAGTTGAAAAGAAGACTGACTGTGGACTAAAGAAGAACGGAGGACTGAATACAGAAATAGTAAAGGCAAAGAGTATATTTAATTTGTGCTTGGTCTGGCTTCATTGCAGTCATAATTAGAACTGCAGCATGTTCAAAAAGTAACTTCTTTGAGCAAAGAGGTTTAGGGTCACTTACATGTTTTGCAGACATTTTTCTGTGTAATTTTGCCTGTTTCTGCTTTATTTCAGGTGCAAGAGCCCTGCAGACACCAAACAATAATAGATATACAATTAGTCAGTTGCAATGACTTGTGGAGATTTCTGGCTGTATTTTTATTCCTTATGGAGAATGAAGGAAGAAAATTTTCCCTATGAGACAACTACAAACCTCTTAAATGTTATCATGAGGAAGAGCATATCAAATCTTTTAATGTACCCATAGTACTTTCTGGTAATATTGTAGATGTGCACATATTAGGTAGGAAGCTCTCAGCTTGTCACAATTTCATCAAAATATAGAATTAAATACATTATAAGCATGTTAGGTATAAGAAAATGAAACATGTCAACTTATGTCAGACTAACAACACAAACAAAAAAAGGAAAAAAGGTCTCTAGAAATCATGAGGTTCCTTTTGCAATGCCTTTAATGTGTGTTCAGAGAAGAAGCCATCTAGAAAGGCCTCAGGTGGGCAGAACTGTGACAGGTGTGCTTCTCAGTACTGCTTTGCTTTAGCTGCTGCATGAAAGGCAAAACTTACGGAATTTGTGGCTCCAGTAACAAAACACTTGACACATAGTTCTAAAGGGTGCATTACCTGCCTTTGTCAGATGGGAAACATGTTATGATGCACCAGCTACAGCAAATGATGAATCATACTTTAAAGCATGCTGTTTGATGTACTTCCCATTGCCCCAAGAGAGATTTGTTTGAAATTCTGTTTTAAGATGCATGTTGAGATTTCTTTTGCTGTTTTCTAAACCTCATTTCAATGAATATTTGAAACTACAAACACTTGAAATGGAGAAGAAACATGCAAATGGTGGCACATGTTTTTTCTCCATTTCAGGGCAGAACACCCCAAATATGCAGGAGAAAAGGAGTGCAAAAAAAGACCCCAAAACCTGGGAACAAAATACACAACACTATTTCTGTGATCAAGACATCCAGTAAAGCCTGCTGCAGATTTCATCATGTTGTTCTTGTACAACTCCAGTTATTTAAAACTTACTTTTCTAACAGGCGAAGTAGTTACCTAAGTAATTTATTAAATATACAGTAACTCAAACCACAAAAGTTAAGTCAGATGGTCTCTCAGGGATTTTTCCTATGTGCTATTTCCTCTACTCCACGTCAAAGAAAGAAAATAATTAGGGAAAGACAAAATTTTAAAGAAACAAAAAAAAATGCGGTAGCATTTGAACTGGATGGACTGTAATATCTGGAACAGATTTGAGAGTAAAATCCCATTAAATCCTAGAAGTCCCCACCTTCTTGGAAGTAATGGGACTCTACAAGTTTTAAGAACAAGAAAAAATATTTTAAGAATTTTTGTGTTTATTTATGTATTTATTTTTTTTTATTTAGAGGACTGCTTCATGTGTGGAAATTGCTAAGGGCTGCTGAATAGTGGTGCAAAAACTACCTTAAAAGTTATTAAACAGTGAAGAAATAATATTTTGTATTCATTCCAATCTTAATTTAGGAATAAACTAAGATAAACTAAACAGTTTAAATGAATCTCCAAGGCAGTATCCATATACCTAGGGAAATGAAGAAGAATGAGCTGTAGTGCTGGCTGGTGCAAAATAGCACACTTGTGTGATATGATTACTCTGCAAATATATGCCCTCAGAAGGTAAGGTAAGGCTGTGACAATTTAACAGCTATAACCAGGGCTAAGAGGAACTGAGGGAAATACAGACTGAGTATCGAGCAGGAAATGCAGTTCTCAGTGATGTCAATTCGACTGTGATCAATGACTTCTCATAGTGAAGTATTTCCTCCTGGAAAGAAGACACCCTTTTTGTTAGGGTGTTTGAAGTCTTAACACTCACAGTATGTTCAATAGAAATATTAGAATGAGTAGGAGTGAGTATTCAGCTGGAGGCTTGGAAAATAATGTGTTATACCAGTTATATTATAGGTTTGTTAAAGTAATTTAGAAACAATGTGTTCAACCACACTGAAGGGCACGGAAAGCTGAAAGGGAAGGAGATTCTTGCATCTCCACAATTGCTTACAAGAAAATGAGGCGACATGGAGAGAGAACCAAAAAAAATGTTATGTTGCACTTGGTGGGAGTTTACCTATACCCTTCTGTAGTTCATGATCTCTGCAGAAGGAAGTCTTCTTGCCAGATGACACAAGGCAAAAATCCAATGAGATGCTAGTCTTCTTTTTTTGTCCTAATAGTTTTTGTATGATCATTGCACATTGGACCTCTACCAGTGTGTGGTGGGTTGACACTGGTTAGATGCCAGGTACCCACCAAAGCTACTCTATCCATCCCATCCTCAGCTGGACAGGGGAGAGAAAATATAACAAAAGGCTTGTAGGATAAGGACAGGGAGGGACCTGTTAGCATCATGGGCAAAACAGGCTCCATGTGGGGAAAGTAGTTGAATTTATTATAAATAAGATCAGACTAAGATAATGAGAAAATAAAAACAAATCCTAAAATACATTTCCCCCACCCTTCCCTTCCTTCCACACTTGACTTGTCTCTTTTCTCTGCCTCCTTGCCCCAAGTGGTACAGGGGGGTGGGGAATGGGTTCTGTTCATGCTTCACTCCTCACACTCTTCCCTTGCTCCAGTGTCGGGTCCCTCCTATGAGAGACAGTCCTCCACAAACTTCTCCAACGTGAGTTCTTTTCACAGACTTCACAAATTGCTCCAGTGTGGATCCCTTCCACACTGTGCCATCCTTCAGGAACAGGCTGCTCTGTAGTGGGTCTCCTGTGGGATCACAAGTCCTGCCAGCAAACCTGCTCCAGCCTGGGCTCTCCTCTCCATGAGTCCTGCCAAGAGCCTGCTCCAGCACAGGTTTCCCCACAGGGTCACAGTCTCCTTCAGGTGCATGCACCTTCTCCAGAGTGGGGTCCTCCACGAGCTGCAGGTGGATCTCTGCTCTACTGTGGAATGACACAGGCTGCAGGGGCACAGCTGCTTCACCATGGTCTTCACTCTGGGCTGCAGGGAAACCTTTGCCCCAGCACCTGGAGCACCTCCTGCCCCCCCTTCTGCACTGACCTTGGTGTCTGCAGGGCTCTTGCTGTCATGTGTACTCACGCCTTCCTTCTCTGGCTGTGATTGCTACTGCACAGGTTTTTCCCCCCCTTCTTAAATACATTACTCCAGAGGCACTACCACCATTGCTGATGGGCTTGACCTTGGCTGGTGGTGGGTCCATCTTGGAGCCAGCAGGCATTGGTTCTTCTTTTCACAGAAGCCCCCCAGCCACCAAAACCTTGCCATGCTAAACCAGTGCACCACACTCTTCAGGAAATCTGTGCAGAGCGTTTCACAGATGTTGTAAAGTTACTGGCTGTTAACAATGTATTAGCATGGGTTATTTAATCCTTACCCAGCAGATGGATTCTGAGTACACTACTCCTGAAATCATAACAGCTAAAAATTATTTGCAGCGACTCTCCTCGTATTTCCACGAAGATAAACATGAGAAAACTCAATCCCATGAGTCAGTGGGATTCCACTGTTACCACTCCACATGTCAGGTTCATTTAACAGCTATTCAGGAATGTGAGAGGGTTTCTTCTAAGTATGAAGTTCTAGTTCTGCTTACCTATGTAATGTTGGCCCACAGCAAACTCTGGCTTGGGTACAATAGTCAGAACAGACTTAGACTATGTACAGAAAAGAGTCATTTTCCCTATCTTTTCTGTCTGTTAACAACTACCTGTCTTGTCTTTCTTCCATCAAGATTTTTATCATTTTCTTGCTGAGAACTATAATTTTCCTTTTCTGTCAATATACAGGAACCCATGCTAACCATGTACCAAATATCTCAGATAATTCTTTTGGAGCGGTTGATGGTTTCTGCTACCCCTGTTGAATTATGAGAAGAGTTAACAGCAGCCTATTCCATGCCAGATAGCTGTACATGCAACATGTAAATCACTGTGGGTATCCATTGAAACCAGAAAGGCTGGTGCTTCTTGCTGCCTTATCTTTACTCATCAATCTCACAACAAGGAAGAAGAAAGGTGCTGTATGGAAATAAAATTTTAAAGGCCCAGGTTGTGTTGCCTTCATCCACACCATTACTACCACAGCAGTGGGAGAGGGCTTTCAGTGAAGAGTGTCTTACTTCCTTAAAGCATGACTTCATATGAAAATTTCAGCCGTGGCATAGAATTTGAACTGGGCAGCATTTGAGCAAATACATGCTTCCGCTTATATAAACACCCTAATTAAATCCACTGCTTAAAAGCTTGCAGAACTGGCAGCATGCTTTATAAGGATGGTTTGCCAAGGAAATAAGGAACTTGGGACTCGATTTTTTTCTGTCTTATGTACAGAAACAATATCATTGAGTTCACCTTATTGCATAAAGCAAGCAGAATTTGGCATAATCTTCAAAGTGTGCCAAGTTCCTGTGTGCACTGTGTGCCTTTGGGTATGCAGGAGCCTAAAAGCAATATGGAAATCAATAGAAAGAGTGCATAACCACTCATTTTATTTCTGGACCCATTTTAAATTTTTACCCTGGTAAATATCTGTATAGATCTCAAAGAAAGCAGCTTTGTGGTTCATGTCTTGTGTGTTTTATCTCTACTGACAATATGGCTGTTATGTAAGAAGTGTATCTAGTACAGTTAAATATATACATATGTGTATCTAAAGTATCATCAGTCCAAAAAGATATAGTCACAGGACCAAGTGCAGAGAGAGCACCAAAAAATCTTTTTTCAGACCTTCTAAAGCTGGTGCTTGCACATAGCATTTTGGTATAGAGCAATAAAATTGTCAAAGAAACTCAACAAAGCTTCACACTACTGAATGCTTGCACAGTTGTGCAGCTGGGGACATGCTGCTTCAAAGCCAAGTTAGACACTGTATTAAGTGTTTTAACTTCCCTCATTTGTTATGCTCATTTTTATGCCTTTACATATGGCATATTAATGCTTGAACCGATATTACCTGGCTTAAAGGGTAGTTTGAATTATGTGTTTGATTTTATGAATCGTACATTTGTCACAATAAAATATTCTAGTTTTCTGTCCATCTGTGTACCTGAACACCCTTAGATAACCTTAGATGGACACAAACACATCAAACACAAACACCAACACACAGCTGTTTTATGGCTTTCATCTGTGCTCTTGGCTCCCTTATTATATGCAAAAACGCGTCCTTGTAGGAAAAGCTAGAGATGTGAATGGAGAATTGATCCTTGGCATGCTAGTTAAAAGCCTGATTACATTAGAAGTGCCTTCTCAGAGCTCCAAATGGCAGACAGTATTCTGGCCTATTTCCAGCTGACCCTAAGGAGCCCAATGAATGAAGCCAGGTGAGGGGCAGTTGAGGCAGTACTGAGGGCACTGCTCAGAGACCAGGGAGCATGGCATGGGAGCAGGGCGGGATAGCTGCACCCACACTCAGCCCACAGCTGCTGTTACTGGCACTTGGGAGCAGGTTGTGCAGGACTTGGGAGTGCTGCACTTCTCAAGGTCCTAACCTCCTTGCACAGTCATCCCCAGACTAGTCACAGTTTCAATACCCCAAACAATGCTGCTGCCATGACAGCCTCTCCCCTAATGTAACAGGCAGGATTGGATCCTCCCAGCATCATCTAGCACCTTGGTCAGTAGCTGGCCCCCAGCTCTGTTAGACAGGAGTGGTTAGCAATGACCAGCCCCAGGCATGGCCATTCTCGGCGTCTGAGCATGAGCAGAGGGAGGAGGTACTGAGGAAGGCATGCAAAGTGGATGGGGTTTTGCAGGAGATGGACATCACCCCAACGTGAAGAGCTGGGTAAGACAACATTGCAGAGGATTGCAGAGGAAAAGATCAAAATGCTGCTCAACAGCTGCCTCCAGACCTCTGGAGATCCACAGGGTTTTTTTCATTCCCTTCAGTAGCATAAGAGCTTTCTGCTTGGAGTTTCCTTGTCAGTTACTTGGGTGAGTACAACAACCAGAGGAAGAGCTAGGAAAAGCTAATTATATTGACCACAGAAACTCTTGCCTGTTTTTCCTCCTCTAGCCAAAGAACCTGATGTGATCCAACAGCCTCTGGGCCTACAGACCTCTCTCTCATTGAACAATCTGTCAGCAGCAGGAATGATTGCAAGCCACAATCAGTTCAGGAAGAGCAGATTTGTCCCTGTTGTTTCATTAGGTGTAGAAATGTATTGGTTTTAGGTTGCAAATACTTTATAACTATGCAGATTACATTTGCATTTTGATGCCAGTATAGAGGCTGAGGACTAACTACAGTTATAGAATCCTGAAAATTTCTTCATTCTTCCTTCTTACTAGGAACAGTACTCTAGGATAGAAACTATTTTAGGGAAAGGGACACACCTTTGTTTTTCTTCTTTTTTTTTTTTCTTTTTTTCAGGACTTTTGTGCTGGGGGCAAACTTTCAAAGTTGACTGTGTGATATTCATTGTCAATACCAGTAAAGCAAAAGGAAGTATGTGTCCATAAGCCCTTATATATGTCACAGGTGCAAAACCAGTTTTGAGTGGGTACTTCAAAGGAGGATTTTTTATCCAAGTCTCAGTTTGGTAGGTCAGGTGTTGAGGGTAGATCTATAGTTATTAAATGAAGAAAGTAACAAGAAACTGTGAGTAAGGGTTCAAAAGTTATAGTCTGTTGAATTTTATTGCTCGGTGATATTTGACTGCTTCTTTGTAGTCTCCAAAAAGATTATTTTGTGGTTCAGGCCAAACTTTGCAAAGGGAAAAGCTTCTCTGTAAATTAAAAATTACAATTATTTGTAATTTTAAACAGTAGTAAAAGCAAATGCCAGGAGGACAATGCCTTAAAATGCAAACAAGAGATCATAAGTTAGTTTAAAAAAATGCAATGAAGGCAGAAATAGAGCTGGGTACCACAAAAATGTGACCTATCTACTCAGCCAAACACCACAAAGTTTTATTTTAGAACATATATGTGTACGCCATTAACAGAGATGCATAAACTGAGATAGAGTTATGAAATAAAAATGGGAACTAAGGAGAGAAAGCATCGCCAGCCAGTCAAGGGAGGGGATTGTCCTGCTCTGCTCTGCACTGGTGCAGCTTCACCTTGAACATTGTATGCAGTTTTGGTCACCACAATACAAGAAAGATACTAAGCTTGTAGAGAGTATCCCAAGGAGGACCACAAGGTGGTGAAGGGCTTAAAGAAGAAGCCATATGAGGAGCAGCTGAGGTCACTTGGTCTGTTCAGGCTGGAGAAGAGACTGAGGGGAGACCTCACTGCAGTTACAACTTCATCGTGAGGGGACAAGGAGAGGCAGGCACCGATCTCTTCTCTGTGCTGACCAGTGACAGGACCCGAGTGAATGGCCTGAAGCTGTGTCAGGGGAGGTCTAGGTTGGATATTAGAAAAAGGTTCTTCACTCAGAGGGTGATTGGGCACTGGAACAGGCTCCCCAGGGAAGTGGTCACAGCACCAGCCTGGCAGCGCTCAAGAAGCATTTGGACAATACTCTTGGGCAGATGGTGTGATCCTTGGGGACATCCTGTGCAGGGCAAGCAGTTGGACATAATGATCCTTTTGGGTCCCTTCCAACTCCACATATTCTGTGATTCTATGTGATTTATGTGATTTTGAAGAAGAAAAGAACCCAGAGATGGCCAGAAAGAGACTGAGGGGACCTCCAGAGAGAGAAAACCATGATGTGAGGGTAGCAGCCTGGTAGTATAGAGGGTGAAATGCAGCAGAGGCTGAATTCCTGGAGGGCAGCTGGCTCTCACTTAACTGGGAGGTCAGAACACTAGCCTTGAGCTAAAGATAATGAAGAGGGCTGGCAAGGCCAGGTTTATAGATAAGTTGAACAGTTCTAAGGTCTACGTTACAAATTAAATGGCATTGGGGAACCAAAGAGAAAGAAGTTTTAATAAACATGGTAGTAGATTGTGGGAATCCATACTCACAATTTGGTTACCAGAACAGCAGAAAGAGAGCAGATCAAAATCTTTCATAGAAAAAATATTTCATGTGTTGTTATTTCTTCATATTCTGATCATAGCAGTGGGTAGTGTTTAGGATAAAATCTCCCTGACCTAGCTAGGATAGAAATACTGCACTGGTTGTGACACAGGACTGTTTTGAATAGAAAACAGGAAATTAAGCTCTGATTGAGATCTGTTTCTTATCACTCTTGTCCTACTTTGAAGTTCCTATGTCCAAAGTATTTTCCCTGCAAGCACAATATTGTTTTCATAGTAATAACTCCCCTCCCTTCCTCCCTCCATGAAATTAGCTGTTGATTCCTTTACTTACATATACTGTCTGAAGAAAACATCTGGAGCCAAGGCAGGAGTGAGGTATCCACGTCAGGGTCTGGAGTGTCCATCTGTGTGGCAACATAAAGGCACCAGGGAGTGTAACGAAATCTGCCCACGCTGCCTGGTCTAGAGCGAAGGAGAGGTCAAATGCCACTGAGTTCCAGATGTCTGGCTGAGTGAGGGGATGAATGTTGGCTGTGTATCTGCAGTGCATTAATGGCCCATGCATTAAAGGCAGCTGAGGGAGAAAAATAGAGGCTATCAGCAGAAAGGACTAGAGCAGGTTATCATTCCCAAAGGCAGAGAAAGCTAGCCAGAGAGCCACAGTCAGGTTGTGCTGTCTGTATGACACCACAGTTGCTTTTCAGAGTGACTGTGTCTCTCTTTTGTCTTCTGCATTTTAGCTGTAGGAACAGGATCACTGCAAAATTTAGCAGTGTTGGGTGTGCATTTACATCCACAGCACAGAAGTAGCGGGGTGATGAGTGTGCACTATAGTGGCTGTACAGAACAACCAGAGATTGCTCTGTTATTGACCCAAATACCCTGCATAGTGTCAGGGCAAATGGGTGGGATGGGGTGGGAGATAGTCCAGTGAAAAGTGAGTATGAGTGATCAGCAGCTATGCACATAATCACAACAAAGAGGACACTCGTTAAACTGGAACAGAATACACAACATGAATAGCCAAAGAAGCAGAACAGCACCGCCTTGCAGCTCGCTGCAAGCAGACCCGTGAAAGAGGGCTAAGAAAAAGAGAAAGGTTCGAGTGGCATTGCAGGGTTTCCTCAGGGGAAAGCATCTCCTCCTTAGTAATGGAATCAAGTGCTTGGCCCTCCAAGGCACAGGAATAAGGCTACCTGTTTAAAAGCACTGGTTTTCACTATGCACCCCAGGATCTGGGTAGCCTTCTCTGCATAGCTTTGTGGAGACATATCAGCAGAGGCAGTTCTCATTTCTCACCTTTTAATTAATTTGCCCTCTAAGAGGAAGCTGCATGAAATAACTTGGGGGGAGGGGGGCAGTTTCACCAGTTTGGTAAGAAGAAAACACCTGCCTTTGCCTCTTTAACGTGGTTTTCCATGACATGTCAGTAGATCTAAAACCAGCATATAAAGGCCTGAAGGAAAGGCAAAGGTCTGGGACTTGGGGTAATGTTGCGGAGATCAAGTCCTGTTTTTTCACAGTATGTGTGCCTGAGATGGATGTAACAATAGTGTTGGGGGAGAAACGTCCTGCTCATACAGGTCATGTCCACTTCTTGTACAAATAATTGTACCTCGTCTTATTCATCTTTTAGTGCCCAGTTTTAGAGCCCTCCTCCCTTCTATGAGGAGACTGGTACCTAAGAATGTGATTTGCATGTTTGTGTATGCACTCACAAACACACACATGAAAAGTCTTAATAGCACTATTGTCACCTTGTCATAGGTCACCTTGATAGGGTTACTTTCTACTGGTTTTTACAGTGAAACAGTAGGACTTTCTAGGGCTTTGTATCTGAAATAGGAAACCTGGGAGCTGAAGAATACATCTGCAGGGACCAAATACTGCTCTAATTTTTCTGCTTCTCACAGCAGGAATTTTTGTTTGAAATCACTCTTAAAAGTTTATCCACTGAGATATGGTGCAATGCTACAATTCTCAGATGAATTACATACAGCATCACTGTGCTACAAAATAAATATTTCACATGCAATGTATTTTCTGAGCAATAATTATCTATCAGACATGCACTGCCCAGAATAAAGTTGGGGAGAGTTTGCTGGGGCCCACAACAAGATAGGAAAGATTATAGAAAATTGCTGGAAGTTTGTAAATCACTGTAATAGTTCTTGCATGTGCTGTTTGATGTTGTACACTCCTACAACATAAAGAAAAAACACAGCCTGACTGCCTTCAGCTTGTCGTAGAAGAAGCTCTGAGAAGTATGATTGTGTGGTTAATAGAATGCCTAGATTATGGTTCACTTTCTTGTGTGCTTGCATATTTATATACAAGTAATTTTTGAATGTCTTGAGCCATCAGGTGAGACTTAGATCATGAAGCTCTAACACTGGGTTAGAGGCTCTAACACTTACATCATGAGGCTCTAACACTAGGTAGCTGCCCTTGTCAGTGTTGAGCTCAGCTTAAGGTCTGAACTGTGTCTGTGGGTTTCCTGCTCTGCAGCACAAACTAGACCTTGCCTAAGTGTAGGGCTAGTGCTCTTGCAGGGCATAAGGACAGACCCAAACACTTCCTGCAGCAACATGCAGGTTTCTCGTGCGAGTTTAATGGTTGTGTTTGAAGTTGGCTTAACCAGATGCTGACACTGGCAGGCTGTGTTTGACAAAATTACAATTCAACACATATAATGCTAAAGAAAATTACATAAGGAAACACTGAAGACATAAAACCAATTGGTTCTGCGGTGCAAAATGTGTTCAAGATACTTTCTTAGCATAATATCATTGTTGGGTTAAGCTTAACCATGATGGAATTGCCAATGAAAAGAGGGGTTGTGCCTTGCTCTCAGGTTCTCTTTCCTATCAAAATTAGAAATTATTTGGCAAGTCAGATAAGCTTGTTGTTCTGGTTGAAAACTGTGCCTTCAAGAAAGAAATATTGGCCTTCAGTAGGATCAGAGAGTTGACATGTCTGATGGCTGAGGGACCCGTACAAACACGCAAACACACAGCAAGCTTGAGCAGCTGGATACCACAGGAGAAGCAGAATTGCTTCTTTTAACAGGAACAGGGCCTAATATCAGCCCAGGGTGACACTGAAACCGCACCCTCACTCAGGACCAACTCAGTGCTGCTCCTGATTCTCGGGGGATAACAGAGCCCCTGGTAAAAAACAGCTACTGGCCTGTTTCATAAGGAATCTCTCTTTTGGGTTGAAAAAGTCTTAAAGAAGCCACATGAAATGTATGCCTCTGCATTTTGTAGGTGAATTGGATGTGACTCTCATTAATGGAATGGTTTTGGGTTTTTTTGTTCAGTTACAGCTGGGGACATTTGCAGACTGGCTTCAAGTCCTCTAAGGTACAAGTAGTCTTTATCGTCACTATCGTACAGCTACAGGCTCATTATTGAAGGAAAACAAAGGAGGGAAAATAAATGAACATTAGATCCAGGCCCTCCCAGTAGCTGTCACAGCCTACACTGCCATTTAAAATTATCTGAGCATATATTTTTGTGGAGCTGATGTCTTGCTCTATGACCTCTGCCTGTTTGGTCCCAGAGAGTTATCATGGATATCTATAACATAAAATTTCTTTGTTTACCTTGTGGTGAACAGCACTGAACAAAAATAACTTTGTCTCTGCCTTGATAACCATATGAACCAGTTTCTCTTTGTTCACTATAGACAAGCTTGTGAAAAACATTAAGTTTTATATTACTATTTGGTTTTTTTGTTTTTGTTTTTTGGTTTTGTGGTTTTGTTTTTTGGTTTGTTTTTTTGGTTTCTAGAACACCTTGGAAAAATAATAATTTCATGGCTTTCTAAAAGCTGTACTCAGAATAGTTGTCAGAAGTAAACTCATTCATAATCAATGTTGCCAGGAAGGCATGCTTGATGCAAAGGAAGTATGTGGGTAGACGAGTAAAATAAGCCCATTAAAGGAAATAACAGTTGCCTCCATATATAGAAGTTGTTGGCACTAAATACCAATAATATGAAATTTAGATCAGCTATAAAAGTGAAATTTATTATTCTGATGACTGATACGTGATTCTTTTTCTTCTCCTTTTTCTCCTGCTTTCCCTACCATGCGGTACCCAGATAAGACCTAGATCGTGTGATGGGTATATTCCAGCTATTGCCACTTGTGAAAAAACTAGAGGCATCTAGACAGAAGGACAAAGCCATTGCACTGCTGAATGTTGTATCCCTCATGTTTTTGATGTCTAATTTAGTGGCAGAATGGAGTTTGTACCCTTGGCTTTTGTATCAGTGCTTGAGATAAACTACGTGCTGAGAAGAGGGGCTTACAAAGGCCATCATTATTAAGTTCTCAGTACAGAATTACATAAGGAGAAATCAAGTACCGAGGTTAGGCTGTTCCTTTCAGCTAGGTGACTTTCTGTCTTTTACTGGATCTCCAAGGAGCTATCTACCTCTCCTGACTCCTTTCCATAAAACAGCCCTTGTGTAAACAATCTTTTTTATTAGTTTAAAAAATTGGTGAAACTTAGACGTATCCTTTATTCAACCAGCTGTTACCCCCTAGTGTTGCAGCACAGTGGTATAATATAGATCATAATAACTGAAACTAATTGCCAGTGTCAGAAGACCGGCAGTGTTTTAGCAGAAGAGACCTGTACCACCAGTTAAGTGGCTCTTGGGAAAGAGGCTTGGGGGGGAAAGGGAAAGAAAAGAAAAGAGAACAGAAGACTGTGTCAAGAGAACGGGGGAGATTGGCAGAGTGACAAGCACCTCTTCTCAGGATAATTTTCCACTTTTCCCAAATGCTCCATGTGTTTCTCAACTTCAGAAAATCTTCAAATTGAGAGTCAAATTGTATATATTCTAAAAATTATGTTCATTTTCAAGATCCACCAAAAAAAATGAGCCTGACAATTTTAATAGATTAAAAGCCTAGGGAAAAAACTTAAATTGCTTATATTTTTACTTTGGTGTTGCTAAACTATTCTCTGCCAGATTAGTACATGACATCTGATAACAAAATTACCTGTAAAATAACCTCCAGACCTACAAACCTATGAAGTAAATTCTGCAATAAAGTGATTGTAGGCCTCCACTAGTATCAATCTGCTAAGCAGCCGTGGTCAGCCAGCTGCACAAACCCCCAGACCACAGCAGGGTTATGCCTGTCCCTCATACCATGCTGAGGCCATCAAGGCCTGGGCAGCAACACCTGGCTCTTGAGAGATGTTCTATTCTCATGAGTTGCAAAGGTACTTTCATTGTAAAATGTATCTGGGAAGCTTGGAAAGTATTGCCATTCTCATTTGACAGGTGGAGTAACAGATGTGGAGAGGTTAAGTGATTTATTGAAGATCTTAGATAAAATTGGTGGCAGAACTGAGTGTATTTCAAGGAGACTAAATCTCATGACCTTGATCAAAGTGATACTCTTTGGAAGGCCTCTCATTATTCACACCTGCTTTTTTGTATAATACAGATACTTAATTCCAGTTATAGGAAAGGATAACCATAAGAAATGGTAAATTATGAGAACAAGTCTAAAATCATTAATAAGACAGAGGAGGATGTTTAGTGCTGAGAGGACCACTATGTCGAGTAAATTGGGAGCATGAACACTACTAATTCTGGCTTCTGCAAACAGAATTTGTTAAATTAAAAACTGGCACAAGTGATCTTTTGCTGCATTTCCAGATATGGGCTTAGTTTCCCCAGAGCTGTCTTCCATGTATTCATGTTTTAAATCATATAAACTATGACTTCCTGAAAATAAAAATAGCTTTGTTAAACTTAGAGTTTTAATAAAGCACGTCAGATTACATGAGGCAGGAAAAGTATTTCTTTGCATAATAAAAGCTTCTGGCTAGTAACAAGACATTTTAAGACTTAAAACATATGCAGCATCCTGAGCCTTCTCTCATGTTCACCAGTTCAACTCTGAATGGAGTAAATGCTACTTCTCTCCACAATTTTCTCCCCATGCTGAAGTTTTAAACAACAATAAAGCCCTAAACTCTTAATCTGAATTATTCTCTCAGACAGAGAAGTGAAACAACACAGAGCAGTATCAGCATTTTGTATTTTCTTCTCTATGCAGCAGGACTTCAATCTGCATTCAAAATTTGTGAACAGTCTTATTGAAGGCAATCCAAGTATTCCCACACCAGGGGATAAAGAAGAAGAATATGCCTTTTTAACCTGTGAGGCAGATTGCCACTGTATATGCACAGGCAATCTGTTAGGTGAAATTGCAGCTTCTGGAGGTGGACTACCAGGTCATGTAGGCAGCATTTAACTGTTGGGTTACCAGCACTCCCTTCAGAACAGGCACATGGTGAGTGCAAGCAGCACAAAGCTTGAGCACTGTGACAGGCAGTGTCAGACACGAGTGGCTTAGCACTTTAAGTGAATGAGACAACTTGTCTGTATGAAGTATACACAGATGTGTGAAAGGCCAGGGCTTTAGCAATGTATTAGAGTTATTGCAGTTGTATTTTCAGGGAAAAACAAAAAGGGAAAGCTAAATCCCACAAATATCTCCTGAGATCCAAAAATAAGCAATGTACTATACAATGTTTCTGAGTTTGTTTGCAGGCCTGAATCACAGAGGATTGCTTGCATTGCATTTTGTCTGTTCACCACAATGTGTGTTTCAAGCAAGTTAGGGAATTTGGGTTTTATTCTTGTTCTCTGGTTAACAGATGTGGGGACCCTTTGCATCATTAAAGAATGGATGTTCATTCAGTCCAGCCCAGTCAAAAGCACAAGCCAAGGAGATTATTCCCTTGCTGAAGAGAATCTTGAGGAAAGGGCCCTTCTTCCATGGGTACTTTCATTCATCCCCGTCAGTAGCTCTCTTTCTTTCACTTCTGCATTGCTGCAGGAGGTTTATAACTGTTGGCAATTGCAAACCCACTTCACCACCGACAGCAGAGTGAAGTGACAACTGGGAAAGATGTGTCGGAGAAGCAGCAGCTAAGAACACAGCATTCTGTACCACGTTGCTGCCAGCCTGAGGAGACATTATAGAGCTATTCACAACATTTTCTGCAGTAGTTATTTTATCCAGGATAATAGAAGCCCAAAATGAGAAAAAGTCAGCTTACAGAATTAGCAGCCTTGCAGTATTGGCATATTGTGACTATATAAAGACAGCAATCACTAGAGTTGCTTCAGTTGTTTCTCTCCAGATAGCAGCATTGGCAATGACTCAAAAATACTATATGAATTGCAGCTGAACCACTGATACAAAAGGGAATAAAGAAGAACAATGGGGATGTTTTTAATGAACCACTTGCTCTGTTACAGGCAGTTTGAAATAGGTTATTTTTATGATTACTTTATACACTGTTATTTGCAAATGTGCTCCTGCTAGTATATACCACTGACTCAGTTTGAGTATATTTTTTTATACCCTCACAGGAGTTTGGAATTACTGAAGCCTCATGGAAATGGTTCTTTCTCTCTGTCAACCATGCATGCATGCACGTGGATTTGATCTAAATATTTACTAATTCTCTGCAGAGAATATAAATACAACAATCAAACAGTCCTTGTATGGCCAGGACCGGACAGTCTAACATTTCTGAGCAATATTGAAGTGAAACATTCTATGCATAGCTGTTCAGTTTACATATTTTGTTGCACATCAGTGAATTCAGGTGGCCTAAGTCAGTTTTTAAGGCACTCTACTATATTTTGAGATCTCTGAGTCATAATAGGTTTATCTGAAACTTAAACACATATATATATATGTGGTTTTCTTTTCTATACCGACAAATGAGAATCCAGCACTAGCTGTCTTTTTCAAACATGAAAATAGAAAGAAGATAAATATCCTGTCTGGGTGGACTTGTAAAGGTGGCCTGAGTATAGGCTGGGAAGGCAATGGTCCTGAGTTCTGGGACAGACTGGAAGTCACTTTCAAATTTTGATGATGAAATTACATATGTAAATCCATACTTAGGCATTATAATAGGATATACATTATGTCAGGGCTGTTTAGAAGAGACAGAGAGCCTAACACACTCTGGCCAAGTTCTGTCCATGAGTTGCTAAAGTCTGCTACGTGATATGTTTACTCTAAATCTGGAATAGTTCAGAAAGAAAATTTCCACATGAGCAAGTAGCATGGTGCAGTAGAAGCAGTGCAGTAGAGCAAAACACTCAATGCAGAGGACCCAGTGTTTACACTACACATATTTTGGAAGTCTTGGAAGACAAATGCAGGTATGAATTAATAGGAAATTCCTGAATCCAGAGTACTTGAAAGAAAAAATTATTATAAGCAAAAGAGACAATTAGAAAAGAATTGAGCAGGACCTGTTTATTGCCTTCTACAACAGGAAAGGATGTTGAAGCAAGGTGAGGGTCAGCCTCTTCTCCCAGGCAACTAGAACAGGGGAAGAGGACACAGCCTTAAGCTGCATCAGGGGAGGTTTAGGCTGGACATCAGGAAGGGTACCTTCACAGAAAGGGTAATTAGATGTTGGGATGTTTAGGCTCCCCAGGGAGGTGGTAGAGTCACTGTCCCCGCAGGTGTTTAATACTGGATGTGGCACTCAGTGCCAGGGTGGTGTTTGGTCACGGGTCGGACTTACGGATCTCAGAGGTCTCTTCCAACCTAGCTGATTCTGTGTAATTCTGTGATTTCTAGGTATGTGAGAACTTTCTTGTTTTGATTTTAAATATGACATAATGAGGGTTTTGGATGTTGGTTCAACGTAAACAGTGAACAACAGCAAAACTAACAGCAATCATATTAAATATCCTGAGTTTCCATTGCATTTTCAGCATGTTTCTGCTCCCTGCTTTCAAAGCAGTTGACCACCTTGGGAAATGAATGAAGACATAGTCATTTCCTGCTTCTGTAGATTGTTTGTTGTGGTAGTAAAAATTGTATATGCAGGGGTCATATATGGGTGAACTCTAAACGGTCAGAAAAGTCAGAGAAATTGGTTCAGACACATACACATCAGTAGTTACAAAATTTGAACTGAAATTTGACATATCTGAGTTTTTCTAACATTAGTATGGGGCAAATAGACTGTGTCTTTACTGTGGGGTAATGTCACTTTGTGGCACATCCCACATTCCGGATCACCAAAACGCTGAACACAGGACCTGCTGGAGCCCATTGCAAGTCCCCAGTAGGCTGCTAGTCCTGCTTAGCTCTGCATAACAATCGAGGTACAGCCAGGAACAAGAGGCAGGTGCAGTGTGTTCCCACACCCCTGCCCGTCCCCCAACTCTATCCTGGCATCTGCCTCTCAACTCTATCCTGGAGTAAGCATGCACTCCTAGACATAAACACTGGAAAGACAGTCACAACTAAATTAATAATATATGCTGAAATATATGGAATTGATAGTGACAGGTAAACATGAAATTCTCAGTACACATGAGGCATTTTCTGAAACTGAATCTGTACTGTTCCTGGGTTATAAATTTCCATGTGTGGAAGAACTCTTTGATGCAGAGGTGGTTTTGGAAAGGGAGTGAGGAATTTTATAGCTTCAAGAGGAGGGCTTCGGGTTGTATGTCTGTGTGTATATATTTTTATTCTTTTTAAGTATCATTTGAGAGAAGTGGTAGTATGAAATTTATAAAGGAAGACCAGAGCATATCTAGTTATTCTGTGCCCATACCAGATTGTCAGGGCATAATAAGCAGAACATGACCCCATGCCTCTAATTTGATACTTTGAAAGTCCTCCATTCTCTTTTTGCCCAAGATGGACAACCATTCTGCTATTAAAGTTCTTTTAAAACTAACTAAGCTTAACCCTGTTCCCACTGAAGTCAATGGGAATTGTTAAATTGATTTCACTGGGAACAGAAATAGGCCTTTAGGATATATCCTTCCATTACTATTTATTTCCTTTTATTTCGTCACATTATGTCATCTTAAGTACACCTGCATTCTTGAGGAAGTGGGCATGGGAGATAGATAAAGAATTTCATTTCCCAGGAAATCTCACATTATTTTCCAAATCTAGAAGGGGGGGAGGGGGGGGGGAACTTGGAAGAGCCCTCCAAACCTGTCCTATAACCCAAATTAGTACATTCTTTTTTGTTTCAACTCCCATTAACATGTGCCTAGATATTAAACTTGGTTTGCCCTTACAAATATCTTATAAAGTATCTTGCAATACCAATCTGTAAACTTTTGCTAAAGGTTAGAAATGTTTTTGTCAAAAAATTCCAACCTTTTCTGAGTGGTGTGAATCTGCTGGTGTAACATTACAGGCGAAGCTCTGGCAGCTATGTGGAACAGGTTTGAGCAGCATTGGTTGCCGGCAGCATGTCTTTGCTGTTGTTCCCACTCGTTTTCCACATTACTGAAGTTGCTCTAGCACTGGCAGCATGTACATTAAAAAAATCTTTAAACAAAAGCTTAGTGCTTGAGAGGATTTAAATAGTTTTTAAACATGATCTCACATTGTATGGGTAAATTGGGCTTACTATTTTCCAGCAAGATTGTGGCTTAAACACAGATCTGGCTATCAGCACTTGAAGTGCCATGGGGTCAGGGCCTTAAAATCAAACTACAATATATAACCAGATGCTGACAAAACTGTAAACAGTGGGGGGGGG